>UESW01001450.1:416468-461067 GCA_900491605.1 Calamus simplicifolius | reverse complement strand
CAACGAAATGCATTGCAATTGTTTAAAAAAATTAATTTCGGTACATGCGTCGGATCGATCATCGTCGACCGGGATTGATCATGGCTTCGATCAATCGCAACCGTCGGATCGTCGCCGATCGGATTGATCGCGATGGTCTGAGATCGTTCATCGCCGACCAGGATCGATCAGGGCTTGGATCGATTGCAACCGTCGGATCATCCGCGATCGGACCGATGCCGCGGTCTGAGATCGATCGTGGCCGATCAGGATCAGGGCTTGGATCAATCGCAACCATTGGATCGTCGACGATCGGACCAATCGCCGCGGTCCAAGATTGGTCATGGCTAATCAGGATCGATCAGGGCTTGGATCGAACGCAACGTCGGATCATCGGTGATCGGACCGATCGCCGTGGTCCGAGATCGGTCGTGGCCGATCGGGATCGATCAGGCTTGGATCGATTGTAACCATCGGATCGCTGGCGATCGGACCGATCGCCGTGGTCTGAGATCGGTCGTGGCCGATCAGGATCGATCAGGGCTTGGATCGATCGTAACCGTCGGATCGTCGGCGATCGGACCGATCGTCGCGGTCCGAGATCGGTCGTGACCGATCGGGATCGATCAGGGCTTGGATCGATTACAACCGTTGGATCATCGGCGATCAGACCGATCGCCGCGGGTCCCGGATCGGTCGTGGCCGATCGGGATCAGGGCTTGGATCGATCGCAACCATCGGATCATCGGCGATCGGACCGATCGCCGCGGTCCGAGATCGGTCGTGGCCGATCAGGATCAGGGCTTGGATCGATCGTAACCATCGGATCGTCGGCGATCGGACTGATCGCCGTGGTCCAAGATCGGTCATGGCTGATCGAGATCAGGGCTTGGATCGATCGCAACCGTCAGATGTCGGCGATCGGACCGATCGCCGTGGTCTGAGATCGATCATGGCCGATCAGGATCAGGGCTTGGATCGATTGCAACCGTCAGATCATCGGCGATCGGACCAATCGCCACGATCTGAGATCGGTTGTGGCCGATCGGGATCAGGGCTCGATCGATCGTAACCGTTGGATCGTCGGCGATCGGACCGATCGCCGCGGTACGAGATCGGTCGTGGCCAATCGGGATCAGGGCTTGGATCGATCGCAACCATCGGATCGTCGACGATCGGGACCGATCGCTGCGGTCCGAGATCGGTCATGGCCGATCGGGATTAGGACTTAGATCGATCGCCACCATCGGATCATCGGCGATCGGACCGATCGCCGAGTCTGAGATCGGTCGTGGCCGATCTGGATCTGGGCTTGGATCGATTGCAACCATCGGATCGTCGGCGATCGGACCGATCGCTGCGGTCCGAGATCGGTCGTGACCGATCGGGATTAGGGCTTGGATCGATCGCAATTATTTTTAGAAAATATAATTTTTATCAGTTATAATTATTAAAAAAATATTGCGACGCATTAGCGATACAATTTTCTAGAAAATAAAAAATAATTTTTCCAGAGAAAACAAGTTTTAATATTGCGATGCTTATATTGCATCGCATTTTTTTAGAAAAATATGTAATAAAAAAATTTAAAAAAACATTGCGATGCAATATATGAGTCGCAATTATTTTCAAAAAAATATAATTTTCTTAGTTATAATTATTAAAAAATATTGCGATGCATTAGTGATGCAATTTCCTAGAAAATAAAAATAATTTCCCAGAGAAAACAGTTTTAATATTGCGACGCATATATTGCGTCGCAATGTTTTCTTAGAAAAATAAATGTAATAAAAAATTAAAAAAAAACATTGCGACGCAATATATGCATCGCAATTATTTTAAAAAAATATAATTTTCTTCAAATATAATCATCAAATAAAAATATTGTGACGCATTAGCGACGCATTTTCTCAGAAAATAAAAATAATTTTCCCGCTGGACATTGGCGCCAAATTAGCAATGCAATTTGTTGCATCGCTATGTTTTGCATAAAATAATAAAAAAGGTAAATTAGCGATGGATTAGCGACTCGTTCTTGCGTCGCTAATCCATAATAATTTTTTAAAAAATAGCGAGTGATTAGCGATGCAAATTTGCATCGCTACTCACTACAATTTAACCTCTGTCGGCCCCCCCCCCCCGCTTCTCTTCTTCTTCCTCTTCTTACCCTAACCGCCGCCGTCCGCTCCTCCGGCTCCCCCCCATCCTCTCCCCCGGCGGCAGCTCCCCCCACTCTGGCAGCATCCCCTCTCGACCGAGGTAAGCTCCCCCTCGTCCTCATTTAAAAAAAAAAAAACTAGGTTCCGGCCACGGCCATGGCCGTGGCCTGGCCACGGTGGCCAGGCCACCAAAAAAAAATTTAACAGGGGGTTTTCCCCACCCCCCTTGGTCTTCTCCGGCCACGGCCGCTGCCGTGGCCGTCTTCTCTGGTCACAGTCACTGCCGTGGCCGACCGTGGCCAGGCCACCAAAAAAAATTAACAGGGGGGGGTTTCCCCACCCCCCCTTGGTCTTCTCCGGCCGGCCGTGGCTGTCTTCTCTGGCAACGGCCGCTGCCATGGCCGTCTTCTCCGGCCGCCGACAGTGGCCTGGCCACGGTGGCCAGGCCACCAAAAAAAATTAACAGGGGGGTTTTCCCCACCCCCCCTTCGTCTTCTCCGGCCACGGCCACTGCCGTGGCCGGCCATGGCCTAGCCACGGTGGCCAGGCCACCAAAAAAAAAAATTTAACAAGGGGGTTTTCCCCACCCCCCTTGGTCTTCTCCGGCCACGGCCGCTGTCGTGGCCGTCTTCTCCGGTCATGGCCGCTGCCGTGGCCGGCCGTGGCCTGGCCACGTGGCTAGGCCACCAAAAAAAAATTAACAGGGGGGGTTTCCCAACCCCCTTGGTCTTCTCTGGCCACGGTCGTGGCCGTCTTCTCTGGCAACGGCCGCTGCCATGGCCATCTTCTCTGGCCGCCGGCCGTGGCCTGGCCACGATGGCCAGGCCACCAAAAAAAAATTAACAGGAGGGTTTTCCCCACCCCCATTCGTCTTCTCCGGCCATGGCCGCTGCCCGCCGGCCGCTGCCGTGGCCGCCATGGCCTGGCCACGGTGGCCAGGCCACCAAAAAAAATTTTAGAGGGGGTTTTCCCCATCCCCCCTTGGTCTTCTCCAGCCACGGCCGTGGCCGTCTTCTCCGGCCACGGCCGCTGCCGTTGCCTGGCCACGGTGGCTAGGCCACCAAAAAAAAAATTAACAGGGGGGTTTTCCCCACCAATCAAGTTAGCAAAGATTAGACTCTCTATTCTAAGTTTACCCTAGATCTAGACAGCTCCTAACTTCCAAGACCGCCTTGTCCTATTGAGCTCGAAGTGCTTAGGGGTTGATGTCTAATTAATTTTAGAGTTTTAGGTTTGGGTTAATACAAAATGAAGGATGTGGTTTGTGGGCCAAGGAAGGGTGATGAAATCCCACCTTATCTTGATTAGGGGTTTATGCCCTTAAAGTTAATTATGATAATGCTATGCAACAAACAGATGTTCAACTCTTGAAATTATCAACCAAAATTAATCTAATTATTTTTTTTTTAAGATTTTTGTGATTAGGTTTCTAATTTCCTAATAAATTATGAGATGTCAATGGAAGAATTTTGAGTTTTGCAGAAAATAAATCCATCTAAGTCAATCTAAGCATAGAAATAAAATAATTATTTTTTTATATATTTTATTTTTATAATTTTTATAATTTTTTTTATTTTGTTTCCTTAAATTAATTATATTTTATGGAAGGTGTCTTATGGTTTTCTTTCAGGTTTTTTTTAGGTAAGTTAATTAAAAGGAAAATTTGATTAGGTTAAAATTGGATTTGTGGAAAAAAGGAAAGTAATAATTTTTTTTAATATTAAAAAAATGCAATTCTAACAATTAAGGAAAAAAATAAAGAGATAATAACTATTCAAAAATTAAGAGAAAATTAATCTAATTTTTTTATATTTTTATATTTTTTAATTTTTATAATTTTTTTTTAAATAACACACTTAAGTCCCCGGCAACGGCACCAAAAATCTGATGCGTGTCGTAGCGCAACGATTAAAACACCTTAATTCCACTAATAGAATAGCGAGAGTAAGGATCAATTCCACAGGGACTTTAGCGATTATATTGAAATAAATTTATAAATTTAACTAAATAGATAATTAGTAGTATAAAATAATTAAGATATGATCTATCTTATAAGAGCACGACATGTACCGTAGATCACGGCCCGTCCCTTTTAAGAATAGACCAGTCTAAATTATTTTTCACTTAAATAGAATTTAATAATAATTAAATATTCAAAAGCTTTATTTCAATAACATCCAAGAGTGCATAGAAGAGCTTTATTTGCTAACATTAAGAAGGTAACAAAAAGCAATAAATTCTCCTAAATCAAACTGGGTTTGCCGACTTTGCTTTAAAATTCATGCTAAATCCTTATAAAATTAATTCCGAGCTCGTTTTAAGTCCAATTCGAGTGTCGTTTGCATCGTTAAATTCTTAAAATCGAGCTCTTCAAATTGATAAGGTTTTACTTAAAATATTATATAAATATTAAAATATTAAATAATAATAAGTACATTGATTTATTAATTAATAGATTTAGTGATAATTATTTATGCGTTTATCAATAACTGAGTTAGCGACTTGGAGTCGACACCCGACTTTGCAGGAGCCGACACCTTGTGGTCCCAATTTGACTATTTTAGGGCCGAGTCAACACCTATTCAAGCCCAATCAGTTCCAAACTCTCTCCAAAGCCTCTCCAAGCCTCCCTAAACCTAGAATCTCTCAAATCCACCATTCCCTAGGATTCTATAGCACCTAAGCGAAGAGGATCGATCTTTGGAGCTCCCATGGCGACAAGGAAGAGGACAGTGAGGCGTCCTGCCCGTCAGCCCTCGCCTAGCTCGGATTCCACTTCTTCGTCCTCAATGCCCAATGCTGTACAGGTCCTTCTTCTCCTTATGTTGATGTTTTAGCAGGAAGAGTGATTACCATGGGAAGGAAGGTTGACTTCGGATTTTTTGAAGATGAGGGATTTTCTATTGGGAAGCAAATCAAGAATATGGGTTGGGAGAAAGTTTGTTCTCTAGACGTTCTTACCTACCCTGCTTTGGTCAAAGATTTTTATTTGAACCTTTCTAGAGGAGATAACGGCCTTATCAGTTTTGTTAGAGGAACTAGGGTTCATCTTACCTCAGAAATTTTGGGAAGATTGTTAGATATACCTGTCTCTGGAATGATTGCTAATGCCCATAGTGATAGAGGAGTGGCATTGTCTAGAATGCTTGGCAGAGATGTAGCAGAATTTGAAGAAGTTAGGGCTAACCAGTTGCCCTTTGAGCTTAGGCTGTTACACAACATATGCAGTAGGATTTTGTTTCCAAAGACCGGCCGTTTCGAGTATGTTTCTGAGAGGGACATACTGGTGATGGACTCAGTGGTTACCGGCCAACCAATCAATCTACCGAGGATGATGATTTGGTATATGGCTGAGGCTGGAGGCAAAAAGAGATCTACCCTTCCATACGGCATGATTTTGACCATGGTTTTCCAAAGCCAAGGAATTAGCATATTATATAATGAGCCCTTGAAAAGCTTAAGACACATTGATTACTACAACAAAGACACATTGCACCGGATGGGATTCATTAAAATCAATGAAAACTGGGAAGAAAAGGAAGCATGGATGACAGGGCAGTAGAGATGGATACTGGAGCCCACAGCACTTCGGAGGCAGAACCCTCAGTGAGGCATATGTCACCTGGCCCCAGCTGTCCAACACCTTCTGCTCCTACACCTGCTCCTTCAGCTTCTGTTCAGTCCTCTGCTGGTTTTTCTGAGATTCAGACGGAGCAGTTGAGATCTTTTGGATCATGAAGCTAAAATAAAAATTGAGTTTGATAATGGACTTATGGGTATAAGAGAATAATTTTACTCCTTAGAAGACAAAGTGAACAGAATCAAATCTTCCCTTGAAACTTCTTCTGAAGCCCTGAAGTGTGATTTAATGCATATTTTTGAGAAGATCAAGGACATTGGAGGATATTCTGATATATATTCTAAGTGCAACGCTGAATTACAAGAGAAAATTATTGTTGCATCTGCTTTTATTGACAATAGACTAAATGACTTTATGAAAATTCAAAAGGAAGGAATGGAAAAGATCTTAGAAGAGCTCAAGAGACTTCTCAGATTTGGATATTAAAATTTAAGTTTGCTTCATGATGTATTTTGACTTTGTTTGCATCTTGACTATTTGAGTAATGTAATGAAATAATTATGTAAATGAATATTTTGTTGTAATGTTTCAGTATTCAATGAATATCATAGTTGAACTTTGATACTTGGATTTTGAGTTAACATTGTTCTATTTAAAGATTATTGATTCTTATGTTTAAACTTTTATAAAGAGGGAGAAAGAATGATTGATGTTAATTTAAGCTAAATGAATCTTTTCTTAACCTTTTGTTGATAACAAAAAAGGAGGAGAGAAGATAATTGTATATGCATTGAATGAACTTGAATGAATTTGATTAATTGGTATCAAGCATAGAATAAACTTAATTGCATGAGTTTTAATGATAAGGGGAGAGAAGATGTTAATTTGTGTATCATAGGGGAAGCTACCTCATTTGGGGGGAGCTTAACTATGAGAACTTATCTCTGCTTTGAAACTTTCATTGATTAATCATGCATATACTCAATATTTTTGTCATCATCAAAAAGGGGGAGATTGTTGACCCAATTATTGATTTTGATGATTAACAAAAGCCATGAGTATATTCATTGTGTTTCTGACAAATTTGAGAAGTGTTTCAGGGATTAAGAATGTTTAATTATTCAAATGATACACAAAATTAGTTTTGAATTAAGTTTTAAATAGAAAATATTTAAGTTCAGAACTTGGAGTCGACACCCACAGTGTCCAGAGCCGACACCAGGGCGTATCAGAACAATTCTAAGTTTTTAGCATGGTTTGGAGTCGACACCTGAAACTCTGGAGCCGACTCTAACATGAGATATAATGGAGTGCTTTCTGCGTCAGTTTTTGGAGCCGACACCTGGAGTTTGGGAGCTGACACCTGAAATTTCTAGAGCTGACTCTAACCTGAGAACAGAGAGCATATTTTTAAGACATCGTTAGAGTCGACACCCTCAGATATAGGAGCTGACACTTGAATGTGCCGAGGCGACACATCACTTTTTTGGAGCCGACTCCCCCAACAATATTTTTATTACCATTTTTGGAAACCCGTCTTGGAGCCAACACATGCAAAGTTGGAGCCGACTCCAACCTGTCAGGAACGGATTTTCAAATTGTCAGAACGGACTCCAATGGTAATATTTTTCTACTTAATCTCTAACGGCTATATTTCTTTGCATGTAGAAGCAATCCAAGTGCCTTATAACGGCTATTTTCTCACCTAATCTTGGATTAAGAAATCTATAAAAGAGGGCATCCATCCGTTTGAAAAAAACAAAAGAAGTGAAAAAGGGAGAAGAAAAATAGAGAGAAAATCAAAAAAATCAAGTGAAAAAGAGAGAGAAATTTTCAAAGAGAAATATCTGAATCCATGTCCAACTTCTAGAGAGATTCAAAAGAAATTCAAAGCTCTCAAAGATCAAAATCGGAGGATTTTCAAAAGAGAAAAGAAGAAGCTCAAAAGCCCCTTTTTTCTTCAACTTCTCTACAACAAATTTCTGTGAAGAATCAGAGCTGAAGCTTGATTCAACCATTCAAAAGAGAAGAGGAAAAGAAGAAAAGCTCACATTCAATTCGCTTCAAACAGGCTTTTCTAATCCTTGTCTATTTAAATTGCATATTTGCTCATTTGAGAAGTTGTTTTGTATTGTAAACTTTATTTCTAAATTATTGTTTGCTAATTCAATCAGGAGGATTGAATTAGTGGAGGTAGTTTACCTCGGGACAAGCTAAGGTTAGCTTGGGTTTGGGTTGTGTGCTGGTGAGCCCAAAAAAACTGGCTAGGTTCTTTGTGATCTTGGGTAAAATAATAAGTTAGAGTTGTGAGCTTGTAAAACAATTCGACTGTAATCAGTGGGATTATAGTGTGGACCCAAGTGTTGCTTGGGAGTGGACGTAGGTGTGGGATACACCAAACCACTATAAATCTTTGTGTGTTTGTCATGCACTTGTCTCTCTCTCTCTCTATCTTCTTCATTTATAGTTAGCTTTAATTAATTCAGTTTACTCGAGCACTTTCACATCAATCTAATTATTTTCAAAGAGTTTTTTAAAAGAACCCAATTCAACCCCCCCTCTTGGGTTGCCATCTGGGCCAACACTTTGCCTCTAGATTAGACTGATCCTGACTATGGCCAATTATGCCAGCTAACCTAATTAAGTCAACCCATTGTTCTCTAATCAACTCCTCATAGGTTCACTTGATCTTGGCTATGGCACAACAAATCCCATGCCCTTATGATTTTGTATCATGTGAACATTGGAAGGCTAATGACTTAATATTCGTGGAGGGATTTAGCACATCTAGGTCCCATCATGTATGTACAACATTTGTATCATGCTAGGTTACATATCTTATATGTGAATTTTAGATTAATTTCAATTAACCTAAATTTTATAAGATCCAATCTTATGATTGGGACTCCTAATCAAATTAGGATTCTGATCACTATCTAATTTAGGAACCCTAATCCTATGACCAAATCAATTGCTACCATCCTGATTAACCTTAATTGATCTAATTAATTCAGAGCTTTTCTTAACAATAGCCAGATCAACTGATCAATAGGGTCCTATTTAGCATACCCTTCGATCCCATTCTATGGATTTTCCCAAGCAGCAAACGGAGTAATTAAAAATCATGATCACACCTTTCTAGACACCAATGTAGTTAAGCCCAATTGATTAGATCAATTATGGGATCATAGGATCAAACAATAATATGGTTAAGTCTAATTTTTCTTAAACCTTATCGTCTATTACACATTATGATAAGATAAGATAGTGATCTTTAGGGATTTATGATAAGTGTCAAATATTTTATAATAATTTTTTTTAAATATTTATCTTATCATATGTTATGATAAATTTGTTTTCATTACATGAAAATCCTAATTTGTCTCTATCATAACATCCCTAACATCTATAATCATGATAACATGTCAAAATTTAAAATTTTAATTTTAATCTTGATTATCATGTTATCATGATATAATTATTTTAGATTTTAATCACGTTATTTATCATGTCAAAATCAAATTCTAAATATGATATGTTAAATTTCAGCCTTTATGATTATGTCACACATAAATCATAATTTAAATTTTTAACATGATCAAATCTAAATAATTCATGTTTATTATCATATAATAAACTTATTAAATATTTAATCTTCATTAATATTATTTTAGTTTTTAATCATGTTATTTATCATGTCAAAATTAAATTCTAAACATGATATGTTAAATTTCAGCCTTTATGATTATGTCACACATAAATTATAATTTTTAATTATTAACATGATCAAATCTAAATAATTCACGTTTATTATCATATAATAAACTTATTAAATATTTAATCTTCATCATATGGCAATATTTATATTTTACATCGCATGCAAAATTTAGATCTATGTATATAAAAACTAGAATTCATGTAATCTATCAAATTAACTGAATTTAAAGCCTGAGGTGGCTCTAATATCACTGAAGGGAAACCCTTTTCCCTAACCAGCTTTGGCCCTAAGCCTCCATTATCGCACGGTCATGGGCCTTGGACCCATGTCACCCGATAATGGTACCTATCAGATCAGCCAACGATCAGATCTGCCGATCTATCGACACCAATGGGCAGAGAGCCTGGCTTTGATGACACGGTCATCGATGAGAGTTCCCATTGATGCTCTGCCTGACCATACAGGTCAACTAGCTCTGATACCACTTGTTGGAAAACCCTTTTCTCTTACAAGCTTTGGCCCTAAGCCTCCATTGTCGCACGGTCATGGGCCCTAAACCCATGTCACCCAACAATGGTACCTATCAGACCAGCCGACGATCGGATCTGCTGGTCCATCGACACCAATGGGTGAAGAGCCTGGCTTTGATGAAATGGTCACTAGTGAAAGTTTCCATTGATGCTCTGCCTGATCGTACAGGTCAACTAGCTCTGATACCAATGAAGGAAATTTCGTATATTTTATATGAATCAAATTCATATATCACGTAGCAAAAGATAAAAATAAATACGAATTTAATTCCCAAAGCCCAAGACCCTCATAGAACAAATTCAGTTAACAAGAAATAACATGTGATTTAATAATAGATCATACATGTGTTCTTTATTGGGGATGAAGCCTGATGAAGTTGATAAATGATTTATCACTAGCCGTCCATGTGTCCAGCCTCTAACGGTGATCCACACAAAGATCTTTGGATGATGTCCTCTCAGGATTGGATGATAACCTTTTTGCGAGGAGTGCTAGTACCTCTTTGCCTTTTTTTTAATTGATTTCCCAAATCAAAAAAAAATTCTTGATCAAGATCAAATCTTGATCGATCAAGAAAGAGAGGGGGACATTCTAGAAAGAGAAAGTATATTTTAGAGAGAGAAAGTGGGTGTTAGACATCCAAGAGAGAGAAGAAAGGAGTTAGGCGTGTCTTTCGAAGGGGGTGTCTCTCTCCTTTTTATACATGAAAAGGAGGTTGTGTGGTGGGGAATTTTGTTTCAACCACCTAACCATTCAACAATATCATGTTAATAACAAATTATCCTAACAAATTTAGGATATTTGTTATAACAAATTATCCTAACAAATTTAGGATATTTGTTATCATGATAATGTTAAGATTACAACCACCAAACACATCCCTAAAAAATAGGAAATTGGTTATCCCATGAAACTAACGTCGCAACCTTGGATTTGGCTTCATGATGATGCCCCAAATCATGGGGTTCCCTCCTCCATGACATGGAGATGGGTTATGTCCATCAGATGGGCATGGATTCATCCTCCACATGGCACGATCTTAACCCTCGGCTCAATTGGGTTTCCACAAATCAAATCATGCCATCATATGGACCCAATTAAATACCATATTATTAATCTCAATTAATTTAAGCCATCCATCACATGGATCAAGCCTAATTAATGGATTTCATATGTGCATCACATGTACAAAAAGTCTTTTCCTTGAACACTAAAATTCTTTTCCTCCATGATGAATCCTATTCATCAATTTCATATTCTCTCATTAAGATTGAGTCAAACCCAATCCTAATTAATTGGTTATCTAATTTGAATTAAGTCCAACTTAATTCCCATTTTAACTTCATCCAAAATCTCCTTAATACGTGTGACCCATTAGGTCCCTTGACACATTGGTAATAATCATGTTCCTAATATTGACCCTAGGGATGACTTGATCAACACCTTGTCTAAGTCAATTCTTTAACCAAATCAACTCTTTGATTAAGTCAAAGAATTCATAATTTAGATCATAAGCAGCCTCTAGCAAAGCATCATGACCACCCAAGTATTAAGGGTTTTGTTGACGTGGTCATCAGCACCTGTCCATGAACAGTTAACGTACGATTCAATCCCTTCGTCACATATCCTAGATGAATCAGTAGTATGGAATGTGTCAACCATATAATTGATCTTTGTTTACTTGATTTCAGAAAAATTGACTCATATGAATTAGAACTTTGAAACCATTTTGAATTCTAACTCAACCTTGCAAGGATTTAATAGTCAATTTAATCCATCAAGTGGTTGTGGGATATAACCCTTTCTATCAAGGGAGACGAATCCTGTCTTGATAAATACCACCTTCATGTGCTTCATGTCATACCCAATCGATACTATATTTGCCACCCATGACTAGACCGACATTTGCATGTCATCAAAGCATGATATTCCACATATGAGGTGCAATGAAGATCTCAAGTCAAAGAATCATTCGCACCACCGTCATCAAAGATCAACACTATATAGAATATCCATATGGGATCTCTGTGCGGGTCATCCAATGCTGCGTTACAATAATGAACATCCACACACCTATCCAAGTATCTCCATACTTCAGCTTGCGAGATCAGCTGCTCGCCACAAGGGTGAAGATATGCAATGTGTGCTAGTCTCATCGGCATTCGACAGTGCCCATTCCTGTCTATGCATCGACTAGGGAAATTTAAAGAATCGAACAATAATGTGCAATTTTGGATCTCACAATTTGTAATCTTTATTACAAATTTCATATACATAGTTCACATTCTTTTGGACTTTATCTCACAAGTAAAATATATCTAATATATATATATTACATCCGGATAGATAAAGAAACCAATAAATTTGATTTGCATTCATAAAGAAATGTGTATAAACTAGCATCTAATCCGATTGGATCTAGGGCACACACTAACAGTCCTACGTGGACT
This sequence comes from Calamus simplicifolius, assembly GCA_900491605.1. Lineage (NCBI taxonomy): Eukaryota > Viridiplantae > Streptophyta > Magnoliopsida > Arecales > Arecaceae > Calamus > Calamus simplicifolius. Next base: position 448,650 of record UESW01001450.1, on the reverse strand, counting down.
GCATCATCCTTTCTTATTGATCGATATCCATTAAAAAATGTTAAGACACCTTTACGACATTCCGAAAGAAAAAATTATAGTTTTAAACTTATGACACTGTAGTTATAAAGTTAAGACACCCGTTCAGAAAGCAAAAAAAAAATACAATACCCTGGTTTTAAACTTACGACACCATAGTTATAAAATTAAGACACTACAAGAAAATACTGAAATAGCGACGCAAATTTAGCGACGCATAATTGCGTCGCTAAATTGCGACCACTTTGCGACGCCTTTGTGACAACAAAATATTGCGACGCATTAGCGACTCATTAGCGACTCAATTAACCAAAAATCAAAAAAAAATTAAATTTTTAATATTGCGACGCAAATATTGCATCGCAATATTTTTAAATTAATTTTTTATGAAATATAAATATTAATAAAAATATTGCGATGCAATATTTGCGTCGCAATGTTTTTAACAGAATTAAATATTTTAAATAGCGACGCATTAGCGACGCAATAAAATAGTTAATTAGAAAAATTATTTTTAATTTAGCGATGCACCAATTGCGTCGTAAATAATTGAAATGAAATTAAATTTTATAAAATCTAATTATCAAAAAAAATATTGCGATGCATCACAGTGCGTCGCAATATTTTTAAAAGAATTAAATATATTAAATAGTGACGCATTAGCGACGCAATAAACTAGAAAATAAGAAAAATTATTTTTAATTTAGCGACGCAACAAATGCATCACAAATAATTTAAATGAAATTATATTGTTTAAAGTATAAATAGTTTACAAAATATTGCGATGCATAACAGTGCGTCGCAATATTTTGAAAAGAATTAAATATTTTAAATAGCGACGCCTTAGCGACGCAATAAAATTGGAAAATAAGAAAATTATTTTTAATTTAGCGACGCAACAATTGCATCGTAAATAATTTAAATGGAATTATATTTTTTACAGTATTAATATTTAAAAAAAATTACGATGCCAACTAGTGCGTCGCAATATTTTGAAAAGAATTAAATATTTTAAATAGCGACGCCTTAGCGACGCAATAAACTAGAAAAATAGAAAAATTATTTTTAATTTAGCGACGAAATAATTTGTTGCAAATAATTTAAATGGAATTATTTTTTATAGTATTAATATTTTAAAAAAGATTGCGATGCCACCCAGTGCGTCATAATATTTTGGAAAAAATTAAATATTTTAAATAGCGACGCATTAGCGATGCAATAAACCAGAAAATAAATTAAAATTATTTTTAATTTAGCGACCCAATAACTATGTCACAATTATTTTAAATAAAATTAAATTTATAAATAAATATGAGAAAAAATATTACGACGTAACACAGTGAGTTGCAATGTTTTTAAAAAATTATTATGTTAAATAGCGACGCATTAGCGATGTAATAAGCCAAAATATTAATTAAAATTATGTTTTAATATAGCGACGTACTTGTTGCATCGTAATTATTAGAATTAAAGTTAATTTTTTATATTATAATTATCATATTAAAAAATACGATGCAACCCTTTGCGTCGTTATATATTTAAAAAATTAATTATGTTAAATAGCGATCGGTCCAAAATCGATCGTGACCAATCAGAATAAGGGCCTGGATCGATCGCAACCCTCGGATCATCGCTGATCGGACCGATCGCCACGAGATCGGTCGTGGCCGATCGGGATCAGGGCTTGGATCGATCGCAACCGTCGGATCGTCGCCGATCTCGGACGGATCGCCACGGTCCGAGATCGGTCGTGGCCGATCGGGATCAGGGCTTGGATCGATCGCAACCATCGGATCTTTGCCGATCGGACCGATTGCCGCGGTCCCCGATCGGTCGTCGCCGATCGGGATCAGGGCTTGGATCGATCGCAACCGTTGGATCGTCGCCGATCTCGGACGGATCGCCACGGTCCGAGATCGGTCGTGGCCGATCGGGATCAGGGCTTGGATCGATCGCAACCGTCGGATCGTCGCCGATCTCGGACGATTGCAACTGTCCGAGATAGGTCGTGGCCGATCGGGATCACGGCTTGGATCGATCGCAACCGTCGGATCTTTGCCGATCGGACCGATTGCCGCGGTCCGCGATCGGTCATCACCGATCGAGATCAGGGCTTGGATCGATCGCAACCCTCGATCGTCGCCGATCTCGGACGGATCGCCACGGTCCAAGATCGGTCGTGGCCGATCGGGATCAGGGCTTGGATCGATCGCAACCATCGGATCGTCGCCGATCTCGAACGGATTGCACTGTCCGAGATAGGTCGTGGCCGATCGGATCAGGGCTTGGATCGATCGCAACCATCGGATCTTTGCCGATCGACCGATTGCCGCGGTCCGCGATCGTCGTCGCCGATCGGAATCAGGGCTTGGATCGATCGCAACCGTTGGATCGTCACCGATCTCGGACGGATCGCCACGGTCCGAGATCGGTCATGGCCGATCGGGATCAGGGCTTGGATCGATCGCAACCGTCGGATCGTCGCCGATCTCGGACGGATTGCAACTGTCCGAGATAGGTCGTGGCCGATCGGGATCAGGCTTGGATCGATCGCAACCGTTGGATCTTTGCCGATCGGACCGATTGCCGCGGTCCGCGATCGGTCGTCGCCGATCGGAATCAGGGCTTGGATAGATTGCAACCCTCGGATCGTCGCCGATCGGACGGATCACCACGGTCCGAGATCGGTCGTGGCCGATCGGGATCAGGGCTTGGATCGATCGCAACCATCGGATCGTCGCCGATCTCGGACGGATTGCACTGTCCGAGATAGGTCGTGGCCGATCGGGATCAGGGCTTGGATCGATCGCAACCGTCGGATCTTTGCCGATCGGACCGATTGCCGCGGTCCGCGATCGGTCGCCGATCGGGATCAGGGCTTGGATCGATCGCAACCCTCGGATTATCGCCGATCTCGGATGGATCACCACGGTCCGAGATCGGTCGTGGCCGATCGGGATCAGGGCTTGGATCGATCGCAACCGTCGGATCGTCGCCGATCTCGGACGGATTGCAACTGTCCGAGATAGGTCGTGGCCGATCGGATCAGGGCTTGGATCGATCGCAACCGTTGGATCGTCGCCGATCTCGGACGGATCACCACGGTCCGAGATCGGTCGTGGCCGATCGGGATCAGGGCTTGGATCGATCGCAACCGTTGGATCGTCGCCGATCTCGGACGGATCGCCACGGTCCGAGATCGGTCGTGGCCGATCGGGATCAGGGCTTGGATCGATCGCAACCATCGGATCGTCGCCGATCTCGGACGGATTGCAACTGTCCGAGATAGGTCATGGCCGATCGGGATCACGGCTTGGATCGATCGCAACCGTCGGATCTTTGCCGATCGGACCGATTGCCTCGGTCCGCGATCGGTCGTCGCCGATCGGGATCAGGGCTTGGATCGATCACAACCGTTGGATCGTCACCGATCTCGGACGGATCGCCACGGTCCGAGATCGGTCGTGGCCGATCGGGATCAGGGCTTGGATCGATCGCAACCGTTGGATCGTCGCCGATCTCGGACGGATTGCAACTGTCCGAGATAGGTCGTGGCCGATCGGGATCACGGCTTGGATCGATCGCAACCGTCGGATCTTTGCCGATCGGACCGATTGCCGTGGTCCACGATCGGTCGTCGCCGATCGGGATCAGGGCTTGGATCGATCGCAACCGTTGGATCATCGTCAATCTCGGACGGATCGCCACGGTCCGAGATCGGTCGTGGCCAATCGAGATCAGGGCTTGGATCGATTGCAACCGTCGGATCGTCGCCGATCATCGCAATGTTTTTTAAATAAATTTATGTAATTAAAAATTTTATAAAATAAATTGTGATGCCATTTATCGTCACAATTATTAACATTAATTATAAATATATCATTTATAAATATTAATAAATTATTGCGACGCCTTAGCGACACAGTTTAAAAAAAATTAAAACAAATATTGCGACAAAATATATGCGTCGCAATATTATTAGAATACATATAGCTGATTAAAAATATTAAAAAATAATTGTGACGTAATTTTTCATCACAATTATTATAATAAATTTAAATATTTTCATTTAAAAATATTTAAAAAATAATTGCGATGCACTGCTTGCTTCGCAATATATGTAATAAGTTTTTATTTTAATCAATTTAAAATATTAAAAAAATATTGCGACGCCTTAGCGACGCAATTATTAGAAAATAAAAATATTTTTCCCGCCAGATGATGGCGCCAATTTAGCGACTCGTTAGCGACGCATTTATTGGTGTCGCTATGTTTTCAGAAAATTATTATAAACATGTATTAACGATGGATTAGCGACGCCCTAGTGCGTCGCTAAGACAAAAAAAAAAAAAAAATTGCAACGAAAATTGCGACGCAATTTTGGCGTCGCTAATTACCTATATTTAAGCCGGCCCCTTCTCCTTTCCTCCTTCCCGTCTTGACCTAGCACCGCCGTGATCCTCGCTCGATACTCCGGCACATCCCCGTCCTCCGGCTACCCGGTGATCTTATCCGACTCCGGCTACCCGGCGATCTCATCTCAACCAAGGTTAGCCCCAATAATCTTTAAAAAAAATTATTTTTTTTTTATTGATTTCCCTATGGCCACGGCCGCTGCCGTGGCCGTCTTCTCCGGCCATGGCCGCTGCCGTGGCCGGCAGTGGCCTGGCCACGGTGGCCAGGCCACTGTAATCACAAAAAAATTTTTTTTTTTTTTAACAGGGGGAGGGGAGGAAACCCCCCCCCTTGTTTTTTCTTGTCCAGCCACGGCCGTGGCCGCGGCCGGACAAGGCGGCCACGGCCGCTACCGTGGCCGTAGTGGCCTGGCCACGATGGCCAGGCCACTGTAATCACAAAAAAAAATTTTTTTTTTTTTTAACAGGGGGAGGGGAGGAACCCCCCCCCCCTTGTTTTTACTTGTCCGGCCACGGCCGTGGCTGCGGCCGGACAAGGCGGCCACGGCCGCTGCCATGGCCGTCTTCTCCGGTCACGACCGCTGCCGTGGCCGGCAGTGGCCTGGCCACGGTGGCCAGGCCACTGTGACAAAAAAAAAAAATTTCCTTAACAGGGGGGGAGGGGGAAACCCCCCCGCCCCCCCCACCCCCCCGCCCCCTTTCTTTTCTTGTCCGGCCACGGCTGATGTATGCATGGGAACCGGATGCAGATAGAATAAATAGCCGTATATGTAAAGAACATAACTGGAAGAAGCGAAGTATATTTTGGGATTTGCCTTATTGGAGCACAAATCTCATCCGGCACAACTTGGATGTTATGCATATCGAGAAAAATTTCTTTGATAACATATTTAACACGGTGCTAAACATAAAACAAAAGATACTGCAAAGTCAAGAGAAGAACTTAATCAGTACTGCAGAAGAGGTGATTTGAGAAGGAGTGCCGATGGGACCTATCCTAAAGCATGTTACACTCTTGACAGAAATTCACGAGAAGTTTTATGTAACTGGCTTAGAGGGTTAAAATTTCCAGATGGTTATGCCTCAAATATCGGTAGGTGTGTGGACATGCATAAGCTCAAGTTGTTCGGCATGAAGAGCCACGACTGCCATGTTTTCATGCAACGATTATTACCTATAGCTTTTCGTGAGTTGCTTCCGCAACATGTCTGGAAGGCAATTACGGAGCTCAGCTTATTCTTCAAGGAGTTATCTGCCGCAGTCATTACTTCTGCATCCATGGCAAGGCTTGAGGAGGAAATTCCAATTATTTTATGCAAGCTTGAGCGAATATTTCCTCCCAGTTTTTTTGACTCAATGGAGCATTTACCGGTTCACTTGCCATACGAAGCGAGCATAGCTGGTCCCGTGCAGTATCGCTGGATGTATCCTTTCGAGAGGTAAATATATACATCATTAAGATATGTTGACATTTCAAATATTATTTCATTGCTTGAAAAATTCGTTAATTTTTTGTTGCAACTTTACATATAGGTATCTTAAGAAGTTAAAAAATAATGTGCGTAATAAGGCAAGGGTTGAAGGTTCTATATGCAATGCACACTTGGTCGAAGAAGTTTCAGCTTTTGCCTCGCATTACTTTGAGGGTCACGTCCACACGAGGAGCCGAAATCATGGTCGTAACGATGACGTATGTGTGGACGAAGCAGAAGCTAATGACGGTAGAATATCAATTTTTAAAGCTATCGGCCGTTCATTTGGTGGGCAGAAGTCAAGAAATCTTAGCGATATGGAGTATAATGCAGCACATTATTACATCCTAATGAACTGTCGAGAAGTCGATCCATATATTGAGTAAGTGTATACTTCAATGCTAAATTGAAAATTTAAATTTATATAATAATATACCATAATATTTAATTTCTAACAGTAGTTTTCATCCTTTTCATCCCATAAGGATGTTTTGTGATAGACAACGACAGATGAATCCCGACATCAGTCAAGTTGCAATTGGGCAGAAATTAGAAACGGAGTTTGCTTACTGGTTTTATGAATTTGTGAGTAGTATCACTCAATCAATTTCGATAATGGCTATTATTTTTTGAATTGGATGTCAATAGCTTATTAATTTATAGGTCAACGGTCCATGGTCGACAACCGAATATTTTCATTAAATGTCTATCGCAATGGCCATTGAAGACCGTAACAACCTCTACTGGCTATTTTGTAAATGGGTACAAATTTCAGATTGAACGATTAGCAGCTTCAAGAGGCACGCAGAACTGGGGCGTGTGTGTAAAAGGAGAAAGTGTTGGAGCAAATATGCAGGATTATTATGGAAAGTTAGTAGAGGTGGTTGAAGTTGAATATCCCGGTTGGCCTATGAAACGAACCGTATTGTTTCGTTGTGATTGGTTCGATCCGATAGTTCCTGTGGGCAAAAGGGTTCATAACGACTATAATTTGGTTGAAGTGAACCATCGACGAAGATTGCAGAAATATGACCCATTCATCCTTGCATCCCAAGCTCAGCAAGTCTTTTACTGCGGATATCCAAGTTTGCGCAACGACAAGCGAGATTGGTGGGCCGTTTCTAAAATCGTCCCACGTTCAACAATCGTATTAGAGGAGAGTTCATCAAGTCAATCAGCCGAGTGCCCTGCATTTCAAGAGGATGAGATGGAAATGCATGCAATTGAGGACGACACAAGGGCTCCTGAAACATCACTTAGAGATCCAAGTGGTGATGTCCAAGAAATTGCGGATGCAAATGTTCGGTTTCCTTCCGATGATAATGAAACTGATTCGCAATCCGATACGGCATCGGATGTGAACCAACATTTCACGAAACAAATGACACCGATTAAACATAAAGGTTTTTTAAAATTTAACTTTTTTTTATAAGTGTTAAATTCTTACATAGTCAATCATTAATCGTAATTTAATTGTGTGAATCTTTAGTATTTTCAGTATGAGGGGCAGAGGTAGATCTACCGACGACAGTTTGGGTGAGCAGAGACGTAGTTTGGATCCTGCGACATCAGATCACATGAGCGTCGGAGATGGAGAGTTTGGATCTCCAGCAGAGGCGCAGCCTTCGATCTCTGCACCAGTATTACCATCCAGCCGATCGGCACAGACCTCCGAGAGTTCTTCCACCATCGGCCGCACGTACTTCGACTTGATGCTCAGGGGATGTAAGTATATACTAATTAAAATATTTTGTTTATGTTTTTAAGTCATTTACTTATAAACTTGCATTTTTTTAACAGATTCATTGAGCAGCATCATGTCTCCAGCCACATCAGCGCCGTTTTTCAGAGGCGTGCAGATCCCAGTGGCTACGATTGGCGCCACGTATCGCCAGCCACGAGGGAGTTTTATTTTTCTGAGTTTCAGGTAAACTTATTAAATACAATTTATCAGTGATATATAATTCTTTAAAGTTAATAAATTCAGAAACTAACTGTTTATTTTAATGCAGAAAAAGTTTACGTGGGATCCTGCCACCCATGATGCCATTAGGGCAGCATGGGAGGCTCTGACGCGACGCCGATACTCCGACATGCTTCATCGTTGGAGGTCATCGGGTCAGCGTCCTGCGCACGTGCCAGAGGGTATTTGGCACGAGTGGCAGCAGGCCTGGGAGTCCGATGGCTGGCGCAGGAGGTCCGCATCAGCCAGCACGAACCGCCGATCTGAGAAGGGCGGTCCTGGCACGGGTCTCTCCCGTCATACTTCGGGCTCCATTTCGATTCAGGAGCACAGACGGCGTATGGTAAGAAAACATAAATATTTTAATTACTATTTTAGTTATTTACAAATATTTTATTAATATCATTTTTTTTTTGTTATAGACTGAGCAGGAGGGCGGAGATCCTGGTGAGTTTCGTCTATTCAGGGCGACACACACCAGGAGGGACGGCTCCTGGGTCGACACGCGATCACGGGAGGTTGCGGTAAGAAATTAGATTTATGTAGTATCTGTTTAATTTCTAAAATTTTATTTCGAGAAATTTATTAACTCATTTATTGTTGATTTCATAATTTCAAGACACGAGTCGAGGAGCTTCGATCCCAGGCATCGCAGGTCGACTCTACTGATGGGGAGACGCCCGTCGAACTCTCAGCAGAGGAGAGTCGACGTGTGTTTTTGGAGGCTGTTGGTGCCCAGCCACGAGACCGCAGGGTCTATGGTATGGGCACTAGAGCTTCTACATTTTTTCCCCATCAGGCCTCCAGCTCGCGAGTTCCTGCTGATCTTCCTCCCGAGCGTTTACAGGAGCTTCGCAGATCTATTGCAGAGGAGATTCGCCAGGAGGTCGAGCAGGATTTTGAGGATCGTATGCGAGGCCGGGATCAGGAGGTTGCAGACATGCGAGATGAGATGCATTATTTGCGGGATATGGTTAGACGCTTGTCGCAGAGTCTTCAGCCTCCACAGCCTCCACGTGATCGTTCAGATTCTTGATGTATTTTTTTTTTTTTTTATGTTGTAAAAACTTCAAAATTTTAATATATAAATTATTTTTGAAATATATTATTGTTTGGATTGAGTGAAAAATGTTTGTATCAATATTTAGATTTAGCGAAATTAAATTAATCATTTTAATTTTTAATCATTTAAATTTTTTAAAAAAAATTTGCGACGCATTAGCGACTGATATTGGATCGCTAATATTTTTAAAATATTATTATTAAATATTATGACGCAATGACCTGGCATCGCAATAATTTAAAAATAAATTTATTAGCGACGCATTAGCGACGCATTAGCGACTACAATTGAGTCGCTATTTTATCTTAAAAATTATTTTAAAATATTGCGACGCAATTACCTTGCGTCGCAATATTTTAATAATTTTTATTTGCGATGCATTACCGACTCAAATTGCGTCGCTATTATACCAAAATTATTATTATTAAATATTGTGACGCATCTGGATGAGTCACAATTTGCGACCCAATTTAGTGCGTCGCAATATTTAATAATAATTTTTTTAAAAAATTTAATTTTAAATATTGCGACGCAAATTAGTGCGTCGCAATATTTATAATAATTTTTTTTCTAACTAAATTTAATTTTAAATTTGGCGACGCATTGCATGCGTCGCAATATTGCGACGCAATGTGGCGTCGCAAGAGCGTCGCAGAGAGTCGCAATATTGCGACGCAATTGCGACAAAAGGGTATTGCGACGGACAGTTGAGCGACGCCCTCGTTGCATCGCTATTGCGTCGCAATATCATGTTTAGCGACGCAATTACGACGCATTTGGACGTCGCAATATTTAAAATCTCTTGTAGTGAGACATTCGTTTAGAAAGCAAAAAAAAAATTTATGACATCCTAGTTTTAAACTTACGATACCCTAGTTTTAAACTTAAGACACCCGTTCAGAAAAGGTGTCTGTACACAAATTCCAAAAAAAAAAAAATCTGACATGCATTAATACCCGTTCAACTTTTTTTTTTGAATTTGTATACATACACGTTTTCTGTTTGGGTATCGTAAGTTTAAAACTAGGGTGTCGTAATTTTTTTTGACTTTCTGAACGGGTATCGTAAGTTTAAAATTAGGGTGTCGTAAGTTTAAAACTGGGGTATCATCTTAAATTTTGACATGACGTGTATTAATGCCTATTTAGCTTTTTTTTGAAATTTGTGTATAGATATATTTTCTGAGTAGGTATCGTAATTTTATAGCTACGGTGTCGTAAGTTTACAACTAAGGTATCGTAATTTTTTTTTTGCTTTCTGAACGGGTGTCGTAAGTTTAAAACTGGGGTATCGTAAGTTTAAAACTGGGATGTCGTAAATTTTTTTCTCGAGATGTTATAAAGGTGTCTTAATATTTTTTAATGGGTATCGTATACCTGTTGACCAATAAAAAAGAATAGTATAACTCACGTAGGACTTGCTGCACGGAATGCATGGGGGGTGTACAAAGTCTTTTCCTTGACCAAAAAAACACAAAAAACCAGATCCAGATTTGAATAATAAAAGTCTAACTTTTGTGGCATTTTTTCCAATGGCCAACGTCAAAAGAAATGGTGTGGGCCTCGTAGAGACGACTTTGTGCTTCGTCCCGATGCACGTGTTCAAAAAAAAAAAAAAAATTAGAAACCATGTGTATCCCACCATGAAAAAGTCCGGTGCATTATGGCCTACGCCAACGATTTATTCGTGCATGAATCCGCGCATCAGCAGAGTCAAAAGAAATGGCGCGTGCAATGACTTTTCCCGAGTCATATTTTTCCAGCGGCCTGAAACGTCTCTCTCCAGTAGCGAGCCCTGGCCCTCTTTTCTTCGTTTCTTTTGGCGTCCTGCCTAGAAAGGAAGAAAAAGTTCCCGGCGTCTTATCCGGAGAGGAAGAAAAATCCGAATCCTAAAAAATATGAAGGAATAGACTCATAATCTGCTAAGCAGCGACGCTCTGTATTTCCAGGAAAATAAGTAGTTGTAATCGAGAGGAGGTGAGAAGAAAAGAAGGATGGCGATGATCTTAGAGGCTTTTGTTGGGAAATTTGTCGAGAAGCTCGCTGATTTCATTGGTGAAAGAGTGATGATGGTGTTAGGGGTGAAGGATGGGCTGGAAGGGCTTCGGGAGAAGTTAGAGAGCATACAAGGCCTGCTAGAGGATGCAGAGAGAAAGCGGCTCCAAGATCCAGCCATCAACAGGTGGGTGGCCAAGCTGAAAGACATCATGTATGACACTGATGACATCATAGATCTCTGCAGAATCAGGGTGCAAAGCGTGGAAGGTCACCGGTGATCAAGCATCGACATCGCTGGGTGGGTATGTGCTCTCCATGCTTCCTAGCCCTAGTAATTTGTTATCTGCCCATGAATTGCCAGTAGAATTAAAACTTTGAATGTAGACTGAATGAGATTATGAAGATAGAATAGTTATTCCCAGGCTAGGCACAGCACAGAAATGTCACAGCAAGCGGAGTGAATCTTAGACAGAGCTCTTCTCTCGTTGAATTGGACATAGTAGGAACAGACATCGAGGATGCTACCAAGGGTCTTGTGGAGAAGTTGGTGCAGGAAGATATACCAAAATGCTGTATTTTTGCAATCGACGGCATGGGGGGAATCGGCAAGACCACGCTTGCTCAGAAGATATTCAATGATCCAAAGGTAGTTCACAACTTTCAGACTCGAATATGGGTGTGTGTTTCACAGGATTTTTCAGAGATCGAGCTGCTGAAACAGATGATAAGGGGTGCTGGTGGGGATCATGGAGTATTGAATACAAAATCAGAACTCTTGCGAATGCTCAGAGATGCTGTTTCTGGAAAACGTCTGTTTGTTGTCTTGGATGATGTATGGCAAGCAAATGTGTGGGTTGATTTACTTCGAACTCCCCTTCAAACTGGTGTAGCTATCGGTCGGATCTTGGTTACCACTAGAGATGAAAATATTGCTAGAGGAATGAGGGCAGTACACACCCACAAAGTGGAGCTATTACCTGAGAATTCTGGTTGGGAGCTCCTCTGCAAGAAAGTGTTTGCAAGCGGGGAGGAGGCAGAAATGGAGATGTTAAAAGATATTGGGAGTCAAATTGTTGAGAAATGCCACGGTCTTCCTCTTGCAATCAAGACCATTGCCGGCCTCTTAACCATGAAGGATAAAAGCAGGAGTGAGTGGGAAAAAGTTCTTAGAAGTGATGCATGGTCTTCTAAGCTTCCGGATGAACTTAGTGGAGCTTTGTATATGAGCTATGTGGATTTACCATCCTACCTCAAACAGTGCTTTCTTTATTTTGCTCTGTTTCCAGAAGATCGTGCATTCAGGCGCGGTGAGCTCAGGATGTTCTGGGTGGCTGAAGGGTTTGTGGAAGCCCAAGATGGTACAAGCATGGAAGAGTCAGCAGAGCAGTACTATGAAGAGTTGGTAAGGAGGAACATTCTGCAACTTATAGATGTGGACTTCAGGTCATATAAAATGCATGATCTCTTGCGAGCTCTTGCTCAGTTTTTGTCACAAGATGAAAGTTTCTATGGAGATGTAGATGAATTAAACGCCACTACTTTGTCAAAGCTTCGGCGCCTGTCAATTGGAAGAAGAGGAGAGATGGCAGCAGTCCCTAGTTCTATAATAGAACTGAATTGTTTGAGGACCCTGATCATGTTTCCGAGCCCATCAGGTTTTGAAAATGATTTGCTCGTGAGATTAACTCATCTCCGTATCTTGCATCTAAATGGGAGAGATATTGGGAGCATCCCGGATTCTATTGGAACTTTAATACACCTTAGACTCCTTGATCTTAGTTCTACAAAAGTTTCCATCCTACCGGAATCTCTTGGTTTCCTTACAAACCTACAAATATTGAAACTCAGATGGTGCTACCAGCTGCAGATGCTTCCCAACAGCATCACTCGGCTTTTCAATCTCAGATGTCTTGATATTTTCGGTACACCATTGAATTTTCTGCCTAAAGGGATTGGAAAATTAGAACAACTTGTTGAACTCAATAGATTTATTGTGGGTGATGATAGGAACGGCCGTGAAGAAGCACAAGGCTGTGAATTGGAAGAGTTGCACAGTCTCTCCCGCCTCAGAATTCTGTACATAGACAGATTGGAGAGGGCATCGAACAGGGCTCGAATTTTGGGCAATAAACCCTACTTAAAGAATTTATGGCTAAGATGCAGACCAGAAAATGTGATGGACGATGAGGAGATCCATCGGATCGAGGAGATCTTCGAGGACTTGACCCCTCCGAGAAGCATAGTAGATCTACAGATATATGATTTCTTTGGCCGAAGGTATCCTGGCTGGATGATGTCTTCATCCTTGGGAGATTATCTTTCTAACCTGAAATATTTGAGGCTTATTTACTGCAGATCATGCCGAGAGCTTCCACCGCTAGGTCAGTTGCCCCAATTGATCGATCTCGTAATTTTAGGTGCATCTAAAATTGTATCAATTGGCCCTGAATTTCTGGGCAGCAGTATAAGGCAGGGATCACATGCAGCAAGGCCAACCTTCTTTCCCAAGCTCGAATCCCTGGACTTATCCTTTATGGACGAATGGGAAGAATGGGAGATAACCGAACAAGTAGCATCTCAGTCAGCGTTGCTGCTGCCTCATCTAAAGAAATTGGAACTTTATTATTGTTACAAGTTGAGAGCTCTTCCCAATGTCCTTAAGCAGGCCACCATGATGCAAAGCTTGCTTATTGAGGGAGCTCCGGAGCTGAGAGGAGTTGAGAACCTTCCTTTTTTATCCAATCAGCTAAACATCGTAGGGTCTAATTGTTTGGAAAAGATCTCAAATTTACCTGCTCTAAAGAGACTACGCATATATGAATGCCCAGCATTGAGGAGCGTGGAGAATCTGAATGCACTGCAATGCCTGGAGTTGATTGATGAATCCATGGACAGCCTCCCGGAGTGGATTTTGGGACTTCTCCAAGAACGACAGCACCCTCATCAAGACAATCTCGAGTTGATCCTGCGTTGCCATGTCCGCCTGCTTGCGAGGTGCCTCAGGGGATGCCCAGACTGGCCCATCATCCAACAGTTCTCTCGGGTCAGTGCCAAAGCTTCCACCAAAGCTGGAGAAGCTCGTCTACATTATTATCTACATTATACCAAGGTACCTTTTAGCTACCAAACCAGTCTGATCTCAAATGATGAATCTGATGGCTCAAACGATGAGTCTGATGACTCAAACGATGAATAGTCTTTCTCCACAACATTTTATTTCTATGAAGGTGCTTCTGAGCTCATCTAGTACCTTGTCACTGAATGTTGCCATGCATCAACTTTATTTCACTTTCCTATCAGTGTTCCCTATGTAATTTCTATATACTGGACTTTGAAAGGAATCCATGATTAGTGAAACATGTTAATTAGTAGGCATTAGAGAGCTGTAAGTTAAGTTCTGAAAGAAAAACATAAATCAAACCTTAGGCAAATAGGAACACTAAAAGAAGAGATAGATTATGACTAGTTTTTGGCTTGAGAGAGAGAGAGAGAGAGAGAGAGAGAGATGGAGAAAGTAGCAGCAAAATGATGGATAGAGATGGTCACTCGATGACTTATGGACAGGAACTATGGTAGATTAGGAATTAACATCATCTATATAGTTTACAGGTTTAGATCTCAATGGGTCGGATTCACTTTAGATCTAATTACATTCATACACATACTCATGTCTGATTATAGAGAAGGCTAAATCGCAAATTCAGTTTTAAAGCAGTTAGATCTCGAGGGATATTAGATCAAAGTTTTCAATGCAGTGAGGCATTTTTTCTGATTGGCAACAAAAGTGTATGTGTAAGAAAGAGAGAGAGAGAGAGAGAGAGAGGGATGAGCTGCTAACGGTTATTTGGAGTGAACATTTTCGTGTAAATTTTTAATAAATTGGCCATATAAAATTTCAATATTTGAAGTATAATAAATTATTTTTAGAAATTTCATTGGCATATAATTTAAGGAATGCGAGATTAATAAGTGAAGAGGTGTTATTCTTTAATTCTTAACAATAAAGAATCACCATGAAATTTTGATTCTTCCTACTCCAAACAACCACTTATTTCTTTGTTCTATTTAGTAGGAAATCACCCACTTATTCCTATACATTAGGAACCAATGTAGCAATGGGATAAAAGAATAGAAATTATTCTATATATATCTATATATATATATATATATATATATATATGATGTCATGCTATGTTGCAATCTACCTCAGGATTAAGGTCCTATGTTAATTGCACTGTAATGAAAATTCTGTTTACCAAAAGTTTGTTTTTTGATCTTTTATTTTTATAGATATTTATTTTTAGTCATAGCCTATGATGATTAAAACAAATAATTTATTAATTAATGATGTATCAAGAAACTTAGTAGTATTCATAAAAATAACTTATATTTGTTTAGAACAACAAGAAAGCTTGCAAAATGTTTTCACAAATATGCTATTATAAAAGTAGAGGAACCTTATCTGAGCTAATATTATTATAGAAAAAATCTGACTATATATTGTATAGCCGAGCAGCTCAAATCACATAAACCCTCATTTTTCTTTACCTTCAACATTTTGCTCAATTCATTCAACTAAATCTCTATCAAACTAAACTAGTCATGTAGATCTCAATCAAACTAATCATCCACGGTTGATCTTGACAACCACATCTCCCCTCACCTTTTTATTCTCTTAATTATCTTGAAACCTTATTTTTTTAATAAATTCCCATTTATAGTGTTCCCTAAAATATCAATATATAATTTTACAAGCAATTTGAGAATGATAAGAATATTGAATAAAACTAAAAAATTAACTCAAAATTCAGGTTCAGATGGGCTACTTAAATTTTATTTCACATTTTCATTTTTTTAATTAACTAAATTTGTAATCAATTAAATACAACTAATTAAGTGATCTAAACTGCAAATTTGACCTGATCCTAGTTAACCCCACCATCCTAAACTCCTGATCATATTTAACCCAACTATAAACAAGCAACGCTAATGGATCTAATATATTTTTATAAAGCCAATCATCTGCACTGATCAACTAATATATTATATTTAGATTGTTTGAATATAAAGTCAAATTGGATCAGACTTAACTAAGTTTAAATCTTGTCCAACCTGTTTTCAGCCCCATGTTGCAAGATAATGAAGGTGGTAAAAGTGCTAGCAAAAATAATTGAAGGATGAAGGATGATGTGTTCGATCGGTTTAACGAATAGCCAGATTTATATTTAAATATATTTTTATAAATTTCTAATAATATTTATACAGAATTAAAAAAATTCAGTCCAATCAAGGATCAACAATGATGTTCAAATAGAAAAATGATAGGTTAGCGAGGCAGCAAGCAAATGAGTTTACTAAAAAAAAACTCTTCCGAAGAATCTCTCATGTTTGGTACGAAGTTACCAAACCATCCCATCCCTTGCTTCCTTTTTCATACATATGTTCAGGCTTCAAACTGGAACTCTGTTTATGGCTGTCAAAGCCAGTGTTTCTCAAACAAAAGTAGTGGCCCAACACGAGCGTACACCTACTTCGCCTATTCTGCCAGGCAAGAGGTATGGTTGCAGGCCTTTAATGATCATCATGATTGTTGCCGTCGGAATCTGTCCTTCAACTCGGGTCGGTCTCCTGATCGGGCTTCCTCCTGGCGGACCTGCACAGAAGTCCTCACGCAAGAGGCGTTGGGGGTGGCCCACTGCGGAAAACCCTCCAACGCTCAAGTCAGCGGGGATCGACGATCAACAGCAATGAGGAAAAAGATCTCTCTGGGGAGTCCCTCCAGGGGCGGCCAATCGGGAGCTCTAGGGGAGTGCCGACGGCGGAGAGGGAGAAGAATGAGCAGTGAAGGAGAGAGAGTGTGTGTGAGAGTGGGCTGTGCGTGCGTACCTGAGAGAATCTGAGAGTGTCATATTTATAGGCAATCACCTGAATCTTGAGCGCCTTCTGGAAGGTTCGAAGGTTGTTGGGATACGGAGATGATTCAAATCAGGTTGTTGTAAGGCCGGTGGGATCCGTATCCTGTTTGTTGAAGGATCGACGGCTCTGGAAGAGCTCTTTGATGGCCTGAGATCTGATGAGCGTGTAGGTTCTAGGCCATTATTATAGATCCTAGACCACTCCTCGATATGATCCTTTGTTTGGGATTCTGTTACGCTAGACCTGGGCTCTCCCGCATCGGGTTCCACGGAGGTGCATGTCGAGCCATGGATTGCTCGGAGAAACCGAGCTATGGATTGCTCGAGGAAGCCGAGCTAGGAGTTGCTCGGGAGAAGCCGAGCTACGGGTTGCTCGGGGAAGCCGAGCTATGGGTTGCTCGGGAAGCCGAGCTATGGGTTGCTGCTATGGTTGCTCGGGGGAAGCCGAGCTATGAGTTGCTCGGGGGAACCGAGCTATGGATTGCCCGAAAAACGAAGCTATGGGTAGCTCGGGGGAAACCGAGCCATGGGTTGCTCGGGAGAAGCCGAGCTACGGGTTGCTCGGGGGAAGCCGAGCTATGAGTTGCTCGGGGGAACCAAGCTATGGATTGCTCGGAAAAACTGAGCTATGGGTAGCTCGGAGGAAACCGAGCCATGGGTTGCTCGGGAAAACGAGCTATGGGTTGCTCGACCCGCTGGACCACACTAGTTAGCTCGTTCTTTACGGGCGTAGTGTAGCGGGCAGGGGGATGGGGCTGATCTTAGCCCCTTCGCACGGTTATCAATGCAACGGTGACTTTACCCCTCAACACATGCCCCACACTCCCTAGTTTGAAGCGTAGGTTCGGGCGTAGGGAGTATAGACTTAGGTGGCGCAATCCAAACGAGGGGACATGTACTTGACAGCCCATGCAATGATGTCCTAATTAATGCTGCGTGGCCGTGTAGGGCCCGTCGGGGCCTTTAGGGGTTTGCTAAAGGCGCGGACTCTGTGCCCGCTGACGATTTTGCACTGGCCGAAGCTCTGGGGACTGTTCGGAAGTCCTTCAGTTTTCGATAGAGGTTTGCGTGCTTCAATTTTTGCCGAGGCTTATGCACTTCGGTTCTAGCCGGGGCTTTATGCACTCCGGTTTTGATCATGGCTTTATAATCCATCACTCGGCCCAGCCGAGGTTCGGAGGTTTTTTACTAGGCCCAGCCGGGGTTTGGTGACTTGTTGCTCGGCCTAGCCGAGGTTCGGAGATTAGCTGCTCGGCCCAGCCGAGGTTCGGAGATTAGCTGCTCGGCCCAGTCGAGGTTCGGAGATTTGCTGCTTAAACAGGTAACTCGGTCGTGCCGAGGATTGGTAAGCAGCATCTGTTTCTTTTCACGATTTTTGGCGATATAATTTATGGTGATTTTTGTCATGAATTATGAAACAATGTGCGAACAAAAATTTAAGAAGGCGAGCCTATAGAGGGCGTACCCTACTAATGATACTTGCGGAGGTTGTCCAAATTCCATGTCCGAGGGATGGATCTTCCGCTTAGATCTTACAGCTTGTAGGTCTCGGGTCCGACGACCTCCGCTACTTGGTAGGGGCCTTCCCAGTTTGGGGCTAGCTTTCCTTGCTCCAGTGGTTTGGAGACAGATGCTTTCCAGAGAACAAGGTCGCCAGGCAAGAAAGCTTTCCTTTGACTCTGGAGGCGTGGTAACGGGCCACTCTTTGCTGGTAGGCCGCTATTCTGATCCGAGCTTTTTCTCTGATCTCCTCTACCAGGTCAAGGTTGGCACAGCTGCTCATCGCTGGCTTCCTCCGAGTAGCTTTCCACCCACAGAGAAGGGAGTCCTATCTCCATGGGGATGATGGCCTTTGTGCCGAAGGCCATTCGGAATGGGGTCTCGCCTGTGGGCACTCTCGGGGTGGTGCGGTAGGCCCATAGGACATGGTGCAATTCGTCTGCCCACCTACCTCGGACTCTGGAGAGTCGAGCTTTGATCCCTTGAAGCAAGGTTCGGTTGGTTACTTCGGCTGCTCCGTTAGCCTGTGGATGCCCGACCGAGTAAGGCGGTGATGGATCCCATGCTCCTCGCAGAACTGACGAAACTTCGGATTGTCGAATTGTTTGCCGTTGTCAGTGATGATGGTGTGCGGGAGGCCGAAGCGGCAGATGATGGATCTCCACACAAAATCCCTGGCCCGAGCCTCAGTTATTTGAGCGATTGCTTCCGCCTCGACCCATTTGGTGAAGTAATCGATGACGACGAACAAAAACTTCCGTTGCCCCGTGGCGAGCGAAAATGGGCCGAGAATGTCCATTCCCCACTTGGCAAAGGGCCAAGCGGAGGAAATGGGGACCAGGCTAGCGGAGGGGAGCCTCTGAACACTTGAGTGTCTTTGGCATGTGTCGCAAGCTCGGACAAGGTCGTCTGCATCTTTCTGCATGGTTGGCCAATAGTAACCTTGACGCAGCACCTTGTGGCACAGGGACCGGCTCCCAGATGGTTGCCGCAAATCCCCTCGTGCACCTCCCGAAGGGCATAATCAGCTTCAGATGGGCGGAGGCATCTAAGCAATGGCATCGAAAAGGACCGCTTGTAGAGCTGGTCATCAATTAGCACATAGTGGGTGGCTTGCAGCTTTAGCCTTCTAGCTTCCCTTCGATCGGCCGGGAGTGACCCTTCTTTGAGGTACTTCAGGATGGGGTCGAACCATGATGGTTCGGCCTCAACTTGCATCACTCGGTCAGCTTCCGCGATACTAGGTCTCTCCAAGGTCTCCAGGTGGAATTTTCGTTCGGCGTCCATTGATTCCGCAGTCGCCAGCCGAGATAGTAGGTCGGCACGTGCATTTTCAGATCTAGGAATCTGAATGATATCAAATTCGGGGAAATGGGAGAGTAGGCTCCAAACCTCTTGGAGATATCGGATCATGTTCGGTTCTCAGGCCTCAAACTCCCCTCGCATGTGACCTGCCACCAGCTGGGAGTCGGTGAAGGCATTCAGTTTCTCCACCTTAAGGCTGCGGGCGATCTGGAGATCGGCCAGCAGGGCTTCATATTCACTTCGTTGTTGAAGGCCGGGAAGGAGAAGCGGACGCCATATTCAAAAGTCGTCCCCTCCGGGCTGGTGAGGACCAAGCCCGCACCGGAGCGATGGGCGTTGGATGACCCATCGACATGGAGGAGCCACCGGGCGCCAGATTTTGGTTTCTCGGGGAGTCAGGGGTGGAGCCATCCTCAGGACGGTACACTCGAGGAGGAAGTCGGCTAGCACCTGAGCTTTGATGGCCGGCGAGGCTGAAATCGGATGTTGTGCTCGCTCAGCTCGACGGCCCATTTGGTCATTCTCCCCGATGTCTCCGGACGATGGACCACCGCCTTGATGGGTTGGTCAGTCAGGACCGTCACAGAATATGCTTGGAAGTATGGCCGCAACTTTCGAACTGAGGTGATCAAGGCCAACACCATCTTCTCGATCCGGGTATACCTCATCTTCGCGTCTCAGAGCAGTTTGCTGACATAATAAATCGGCTTCTGGGCCTTATTTTCTTCTCTGACCAGCACCGAGCAAACGGTACCTTCGGAGATAGCCAGATACAGCACAATGTCTCCCCGGGATTTGGACTGCTGAGGAGAGGGGAGAGCCGAGGTACTTCTTGAGATCTTCGAATGATTTTTGACACTCGGGGGTCCACTGGAAATTCTTGGCCGACCGGAGAGTTTTGAAGAAGGGGAGGCACCTTTCGGCGGAACGAGCCACGAAACGGTTAAGGGCCGCTATCCTCCCAGTTAGGCGCTGGACTTCTTTAATAGACGCCGGGGGCACCTATCTGCTGGAGAGCTTGGATCTTCTGGGGGTTAGCTTCGATACCCCGCTAGGATACCATGAAGCCGAGGAACTTCCCAGAGTTAACGCCGAAGGCGCACTTAGTCGGATTGAGCTTCATCCGGTATTTGCGGAGTGTTGCGAAGCTCTCCGAGAGATCCTCGACGTGCTGTGATGCTTCTTTGCTCTTGACCAACATGTCATCGACGTATACCTCCATGTTGGCCGATTTGTTCTTTGAAGACTTTGTTGACCAGCCTTTGGTAGGTGGCACCTGCATTTTTAAGACCGAAAGGCATAACACGGTAACAGTAAGTACCTCGGTCAGTTATGAAGGCGGTCTTTTCCTCATCTTCGGGAGCCATCCGGATCTGGTTGTAGCCGGAGTAGGCATCCATGAACGTCAGCATTTGGTGACCCGAGGTGGCATCCATAAGTTGATCAATTCGGGGGAGAGGGAAGCTGTCCTTTGGGCACGCTTTGTTGAGGTCGATGAAGTCGATGCAGATCCGCCACTTGCCGTTCGACTTCTTTACCATGACGACATTTGACAGCCAACTTGGGTAATTTATCTCTCGAATGAAGTTTACCTTGATAAGTTATCAACTTCCTCTTCAATAGCTCTCTGTCATTCTGGGGCGAAGCTCCTCTTCTTTTATTTGACGGGCCGATACATCTCGTCCACGTTAAGGCGGTGGATGAGAACTTTGGGGCTGATTCTGGCATGTCGGAGGTGGACCAGGCGAAGACATCGGCGTTGCTTCGGAGGAATTCGACCAGCTCCTGCCGGGATTCTCCTTTCAGCAGCGACCCGATTTTTATGGTTTGATCGGGACGAGCTTCGTCCAATGGTATTTCTTCCAGTTCTTCGGCTGGTTCTCCCCGTTGCTCGGCGAAGTCCTCCCGAGCGTCCAACCCATCAACTTCAGGCATTCTGGGCAGGAGGCTGGTGACAAAGCACTGTCGAGCCATGGTTTGGCTTCCCTGGACAACACCAACTCCCCGCCCGATGGGGAATTTCATTGATAGGTGTGGGATGGAGACGACAGCTTTGAGAGACATCAGGCCGGGTCTTCCAAATATCGAATTGTAGGGTGACCTGAGCTTAGTCACTAGGAAGTCCGTGTGAACAGTGGCCACAAGGGGCCAGGTTCTGCCTGAACCGTTAAGGTTACGACCCCCTCTGGGATGATAACGTCGCCTATGAACCCCATTAGGGTGGAGTCCACGGCTCGGAGGTTTTTCATGAGCAATCTCATCTTGGCAAACACATCAAGGTACAGAACATTCACGGAGCTTCCACTATCAACAAGGATCCGACTTACATCGTAGTTATTTAAATTGAGAGATACAACCAGTGCATCGTCATGTGGGAACTGTATCCCTTAGAGATCATCATCGGAGAAGAGAGATCACCCATTCACACTTTCTTTGGCACTGAGCCTTCGTCATCATTTTCGGAGCTCGAGCCGCCGGCCTCTTCAATCATGTTAATGTGGCCGATTACGGATGGATTGGGAGGAGGAGGAGGCTGCTGAGGATCAGGCTGGCGGTCACCCCCTTGTCCTGGCTCGGGCGCCCTCCTGAACTGGTTCAGTCGGCCCCGCTGGATTAGCCTCTCAATTTCATTCTTCAGCTGCCAGCATTTCTCGGTGTCGTGGCCATGCTCCCGGTGATAGCGACAGTATTTGGTGGGGTCCCTCCGAGTTGGGTTCCCTCGGAGAGGAGTTGGTCGGGAGAGCTGGCGCTCTATCTCCATGAGGATTTACACCCTGGGTACAGTGAGTGGAGTGTACCGATCGAATCGCCTGGGCGGGCTTCGGGAGCGATTTCTCGACGGCAGCGGGGGAGCTCTTTGGCGACGAGACGGGCTTGGCTGACGGATGGGTTGGTGCCTGTTCGAACCTTTAGGTTCTTTCTTCTTCGCCAGCTCGGCGTGGGCAGCTCTTCGCGATTCTTCGACCCTGGTGTATTTATCTGCCAGGGCCATCATATCGGAGAGGTTCGAGGGGTAGCTGACCTCCATCGCTAGGTAGAAGTCGCTCTCCTTCAAGACTCCCCCCGCTAGGGCGACATAGCCACCTCATGATCCTCCAGCATGGCCTTGTTAAAACGGCCAAGGTAATTTCTCAAGGACTCCTCCTCTCTCTTCTTAACTTCAGAGAGGGAGTTGGATCTTCGTCGGTGACGGCGGCTACTGACGAACTGGCCAATAAAAAGATGGCTCAGCTCGTCGAATGAATCAACGAAACCTGGTTTCAAGGCGTTGAACCAGGTTCGGGCAGATCCTCTGAGGGTGGAAGGGAAGGCGCGGCAGAGGATCGCGTCTGATGCTCCGTGGAACATCATTATTGACTGGAAGCTACTGAGATGATCATCCGAATCAGAAGAGCCATGGTAGGGCTCGATGGCGGGTAGTTTAACATGGGAGGGGATCACTTCCTCCATGATCCCTTTGGTGAAGGGGATGCCCTGCTCCGCCTTGGGCTGAGGCGGCTGAGCCTACTTGGCAGCGTCCAGCTCCTGACGCATCTCCTAGAGTTATCGGCGGATCTTCTCTTCAGATGTAAGAGGAGGAGCCGGGCAAGGAGAGCGCGGAGAGGACGTCGAATCATGGCGGGAGGACTCCAAAGAGAGGGATTGGGCCCACCGAGATCTGGGAGGATCCCTGTTGCAGCCCCCTCGTGGGACTGGTCTGTCCTCCTTGGGTCGGTATGGGGGGTCCGCGACTCCATGCAGACCGGAAGGAGAGGTGGCCGAAGAAAAAGGGGTTGCGGCCTCCTCAGGAAGGCGTGGAGCGGGGGCAGTTGCGAGGCGCTCCCGAACCAGATGGGTCAGGGCTTGGACCTGTTGGACCAGTGTGGCAAACTGGTCCTGGGTCATCGGGATAGTCGGCTGCGATGGGGTCTCAACGGGTGGCGGTTGCGGTGCCATGTTGCTCATCAGATCAGGTCTTTGGGAGACGACCTGGTCCAGGGCCTCAGAAGTTGCTCTTCTCCGATTAGCCATTGGAGAGGCTCTCTTCCGGATCGAAATCCTTATCTCCTTTCTTCAAGTTTTAATGGGACTTGAGGCCCTTCCTCTAGCGCCAATCTGTTGCCGCCGGGATCTGTCCTCCGACTCGGGCGCGGTTGGTCTCCTGATCGGGCTTCCTCCTAGGCGGACCTGCACAGAAGTCCTCGCACGAGAGGCATTGGGGGTGGCCCTCCGCGGAAGACCCTTCGATGCTCAAGTCAGCGCGGATCGACGATCAACAGAAATGAGGAGAAGGATCTCTCTGGGGAGTCCCTCCAGGGGCGGCCAATCGGGAGCTCTAGGGGAGCGCCGACGGCGAAGAGGGAGAAGAATGAGCAGTGAAGGAGAGAGAGAGAGTGAGAGTAGGCTGTGCGCGTGTACCTGAGAGAATCTGAGAGTGTCATATTTATAGGCAATCACCTGAATCTTGAGCGCCTTCTGGAAGGTTTGAAGGTTGTTAGGATACGGAGATGATTCGAATCAGGTTGTTGTGAGGCCAGTGGGATCCGTATCCTGTTTGTTGAAGGATCGACGGCTGGGAGAGCTCTTTGATGGCCTGAGATCTGATGAGCGTGTAGGTTCTAGGTCGTTATTATAGATCCTAGACCACTCCTCGATATGTCCTTTGTTTGGGATTCTGTTACGCTAGACCTGGGCTCTCCCGCGTCGGGTTCCACGGAGGTGCATGTCGAGCCATGGATTGCTTGGGAAAACCGAGCTATGGGTTACTCGGGGAAACCGAGCTATGGGTTGCTCGGGGAAGCCCGAGCTACGGGTTGCTCGAGGAAGCCGAGCTAAGGGTTGCTCGGAGAAGGCCGAGCTATGGATTGCTCGAGGAAGCCGAGCTACGGGTTGCTCGAGGGGGGAAGCTGAGCTATGAGTTGCTTGAGGGAACCGAGCTATGGATTGCTTGAAAAAACTGAGCTATGGGTAGTTCAGGGGAAACCGAGCCATGGGTTGCTCGGGGGAAGACCGAGCTATGGGTTGCTCGGGAAAGACCGAGCTACGGGTTGCTCGGGGAAGCCGAGCTATGAGTTGGTCGGGGGAACCGAGCTATGGATTGCCCGGAAAAACTGAGCTATGGGTAGCTCGAGGGAAATCGAGCCATGGGTTGCTCGGGAAAACGAGCTATGGGTAGCTCGGGAGGAACCGAGCTATGGGTTGTTCGACCCGTTGGACCACACTAGTTAGCTCGTTCTTTACGGGCATAGTATAGCGGGCGGGGGGATGGGCTGATCTTAGCCCCCTCGCACGGTTATCAATGTAACGACGACTTTACCCCTCAACAATGATAATTTGGATTCTCTCTCAAGATAACAAATCCTTCCAATGTGAGTGGAATGTATCTGCATACATGAACAAAGTTTTAACACATTGAAGCAGAAAGATAATCATTAAACAAAAATGAAAACAAAGACATGCAATCCAAGGCTTATTGTGTTATATCGCACTTTTCGGTGGCCAAATCAGCTTGTTCACCAGCTGCTAGTAAGACAGGAGTAGAATGTGTCTGGAATCCAGTAATCGTCTTTGGTCGTCCTGCTTGGTCAACCACATCAACAGCCTGACCCACTCGTACAGGAACAGAAAGTGGCTTCAAATTTTCATCCATTGTCATCAGCATCCTTGATTGCAATAAAAGAGGAAGCTTCAGGTCCATCGAGCATTTGTTGCGTTACAAAGAAAAGGCATGGGTCAGTACCTGTTGCGTTACAAAAAAAAAAAAAAAGGTATGCCGATATGAAAGGGTGATGAGCACATTCACATATACTGATAGTAATTTAGATTGCTTTTGTTAGAGTTCTCTAACCTATATAAAGTGCTCAAAATAATACTTGGAGAGTGAACAAAGATAACCCTTATATTATAAATTTACAAAACACTCCATTCATGCTGGACTCAACATATTAAGTCCTATTTATCTATACATAAAAGTGACTTTCAATCTACCCTTATGAATACAAGTAAATTCTAAATGACTCTTAGTTTCCTAAAACTCTTACACTCTTATATTGTAAATTTACAAAATACTT
Organism: Calamus simplicifolius; assembly: GCA_900491605.1. NCBI lineage: Eukaryota > Viridiplantae > Streptophyta > Magnoliopsida > Arecales > Arecaceae > Calamus > Calamus simplicifolius. Next base: position 422,952 of record UESW01001450.1, on the reverse strand, counting down.
CACGTTGGATTCAACACATTAAGTCCTATTTATAGATACATAAGGGTGACTTTCTACCTACTCTCATAAATACAAGCAACCATTTAAATTCCAAATTACTCTTGTTTCCTAAAACTCTTAAACTCTTAGATTTATAAGTTACATAACTCTTTGATTTCTTAAACATATTAAATGCTAGACTCTTAAACTTACAACTATTAATGACAAAAACTTTGACTCTTAAATTTCTGACTCTTAGGTTCTATAACATGCATTAATAATTACAAATTACTTCCAATAGTCTGCACCGATCATGCCCAATGAGATGATCGCTGCCTTTAGAACAAATGTTAGTTTGAAAGTCATGGCTTGATAAAATAAGATGAAGTGAATCACCATATAGGGGAATGAACCATAGACACATCACCATCTGTATCATGACTGATCATGCTTAGTGTGTCGATGACATTGACCTGATCAAACAGAACTTCATAGGTCATAAAACAATAAACCATGACAGAAATATTAATCTTTGATCTATAGCTAGTTTGGTCACCCAGCCATTATGGCATCTCCAATGAGGCCACAAGACAAAGTTTCATGACTTGACCAGTCAATAAATAGCACATGTCAAGAATTCTCAGGGTACCAAGAGGTGGGGTGGGGGTGGAAAAAAATGAGTCTTTAACATTGATACATTCATTATAGCAAAAATTTGGGAGCAGAGAAGCAGCAGCAACCTCCCGCTTCATTGATTTTCTTGCTCTACTCATCAACTCCAAACTATGTGGCAGAGCATCATATATATATATATATATATATATATATATATAGAGAGAGAGAGAGAGAGAGAGAGAGAGAGACGAGGTGTCTAAAAGTACATTTACTTTTTAACATAAACAACAGCTTTCAGTCGCAGTGCCTAAAGTCAGCTGCATCAGCTCAAGCGACAACCATAAATCAAATCAATAATCAATAATCATAAAAGGATGTGGTTGCCCACCTTTACCCTTTTGTATCCAAGTGTGAAGCTACAATAGCAATAATAATGTAACAAATTTGAAAAGCTGACATCCATAAGATTGACCTGCCTTTGGATTGGATATGCACAGTATTTCAAGAGCCAGAGGTACTGCCCTTCTAATGTTCTGCTCTCCATATTCCAGAGACCAGATAGCCATATAAAGACCCAATTCCTCAGCCATTGCAATAAGAGCAATTCCCAGGATAGCAGGACAAGAGCGTGGCATCACAATATTTCCTAATTTTTTCATTAAATGTCTTGGAAACCCCTGCGGTAGCTTTGACACTGTCCTGCAGACAAACCACATTGAAAAATAAGAAACCAAATAACCATATGGAAAGTTTTCTCCCCCATAAAAAAGAAAAGAAAAGAAAAGAAAACTTTGCAGACTAAGAGATGAATCATGCTGCCCCTCACCACATACACACACGATAAGAAGAAAGGAAAGACAAAATTATGAACGTTCTACACCTGGCTCTCAAGCTAACGCGTGAAACCATCCAAATCACTAACCAAGATTGTGAACAAGGCAATTGTTGGTCTTGCCGTGAAACCTACAAAGCCATTGCACGAATATAATCTAGCAAGTTCAATCTTTTGGGTAATGGGCCAAAATATGTCTAAATACCCTAATGGGCCTTAAAAGTCCATCACCGTCCTTTAGTGCATAAATGAGAAATTACGGAGACATTTAGTCCCATATCGAAAAGAACAAAAAAGGAAGGTTCACTTATATGGAAACACTTCCTTGAAGCTTAAGTTCCTTAGGCTCACCATAAGTGGAGAGCCACGCGCACACGCGTGTGCGATGGGCGCTTTGTAGGCGCACTTTGCACTTCGCATCGTTGCAAGGAGCTGGATCAAGATAAGGGGCTGAGATCAATTGATCGCGAGGAGCTTAAGAGGCTTTAAATTTTTTCTAGATCATGATGATCCGACGGTGGAGACTGATTGGATCAAGATAAGGGACTGAGATCAATTGATCGTTGATCGATCGGATGAAGGGTCGAGATGTGGTGATCAAATCATGATCGCGATCGTGATCCAACGGTTGACACTCATCGGTTAACCAGTCAACAGGACCGTCAGTTGACTAGTCAACAGGACGGTTGGTGATAAGGCATCCGTCCGATCGTCGGTTGGTGATAAGGCACCCGTTCGATCATCGGTTAGAGATAAGTCAACGGTCCAATCATGAAAAGGCATATCAAAGACATGCAACGGCCTATCTGATAACGTGATCATCAGATCACGATGATGAAAAGGCTTATCTGGATAAGGATAGGCTTATCTGATTGGCTGATCTTCAGATCACAGCCATGAAAAGGCTTATCCGATCACCTGATATAAAGATCATGATGTCTAAAGAGCATATCAAGGGTGATAAGCCCTTAACCCTCACATCCTTTGATTTTAGAATTTAAATTAAATTAAATTTGTAGGGTTGCTTCCAAAGGGTACCTAAAACCTATAAATAGGACCCTAGACCTAAGCATTTCATTCATCCCAAGCCATTCCGAATTGAGTTCAATCTGAATCAATTCTAGTCTTCTCCTCTCTTAGGCATTTGCATACTTTCCTAAGGGTAGTATAGCAATAGTGCATTGAAAAGAGAGTAGCATTCTTGGTTCGATATTTTTAGTGAATTGTAGTGCTGCTTTCATCAAAAGGAGAATGTTGTATCCTGGGAGACAATCGTCATACTGACCGTAAGCACCATTGCGGGACGAAATTGTCTTAAGGACATAGAGTGAAACTCTAGCCTTAGTCTGATTCATTAGGTAGCCACCATCTGCCAACATATACCCACCAACAATCTTAAGACAATTCCTTGCTACCACGGAAGTGCTGCTGCAGATGGCTACTATGACGATATCCATTCAAGCCGAGAGACCGGAGAAATTCTCTGGCATGGACTTTAAGAGGTGGCAACAGAAGATACTATTCTACCTCACAACTCTGAACCTGGTCAGAGTGCTGAATGAAGATCCGCCTATCCTGAAGGAAGGGGAGACCGACAAGTAAGTCATTGCTGCGGTGGAAGCATGGAAGCACTCAGACTTCCTTTGCAAGAACTACATCCTGAATGGTCTGGACAATACCCTGTACAATGTGTACAGTAGTATTGCTACTGCCAAGGAGTTATGGGCATCCCTAGATAAAAAGTACAAGACAGAGGATGCTGGACACAAGAAGTTTGTGGTTGGAAGGTTCTTAGACTACAAGATGGTCGACCACAAAACAGTTACATCCTGCATGAGATACATGTAGAGAGAATATCTCTCAGCGAGTCATTCCAGGTAGCTGTCATTATAGAGAAGCTACCACCACTATGGAAGGACTTCAAGAACCACCTAAAGCACAAGCGGAAGGAGATGGGACTTGAAGACCTAATTATCGGCCTGAGGATCGAGGAGGACAATAAGAGCCAAGACAAGAAGACAGGAGGACAACCTGCTGAGCCAAAGGCCAACCTCATAGAAGGGAAGAAGAAACACAAGTTTCCAGGCGAAGGCTTTAAACAGAAGAAGGGCAATCCTAAGAAATATAAATTCAAGGGAAAGTGCTTTGTTTGTGGAAAGTAAGGACACAAATCCAAGGACTGCCGTTTCAAGGATAAAGAAAGAAAGAAGTCAATGTTGCTGAAACCCTATCCAAAGAAGTATCTGAGATGATGCTGTCAGCTGTTGTATTTAAAGCAAACATGGTTGACAAAGCAAATGAGTGGTACATCGACACTGGAGCTACCAGACATGTCTGCTCTGATAAGATTATGTTCTCATCATATACTCCTATCAATGGTAGAAATTTGGTCATGGGTAACTCCACTACATCCAAGATAGAAGGACTTGGCCGCATCGTTATGAAGATGACATCTGGCAAGGAGCTTCTACTGAATGATGTGCTACATGTCCCAGACATCCGGAAGAATCTTATATCAGGCTCCCTCCTAAGCAAACGTGGCTTTAGGATGGTCTTTGAGTCTGATAAATTTGTACTCACTAAGGGGGGGATATTTATTGGAAGGGGTTACTTGAATAATGGATTATTCAAGGTGAATGTAATGACTGTACACAGAAACCTTGAAATAAATAAAGCTTCTTCTTCTGCTTATATGGTTGACTCCTCTTGTCTATGGCATGATAGATTAGGACATGTAAATTTTAATTCATTATGAAAATTAATTAGAATTATTACCTAATCATAAAATCGATCCACATTACAAGTGTGAAGTGTGTGTTGAAGCTAAATTAGCAAAAACACCATTTCCATCAGTTGAAAGAAATACTGAACCTCTTGACTTAATTCACAGTGATCTATGTGACTTAAAGTCAATTCAAACTAGAGGAGCTAAAATATTTTATAACATTTATTGATGATTCAACTAGATACTGCTATGTGTATCTACTAAAGTCTAAGGATGAGGCCTTAGAAATGTTTAAATGTTATAAGAATGAAGTTGAAAATCAACTTGGCAAAAAGATTAAAGCCATAAGGAGTGATAGAGGTGGTGAATATGATGCACCTTTTGACGAATTCTGTCAAGAGCATGACATTATTCATCAAACTACTGCTCCTTACTCGCCTCAATCTAATGGAATTGCGGAACGTAAAAACCGCACATTAAAAGAAATGATGAATGCTATGTTAATAAATTCTGGTACACCATAGAATTTATGGGGAGAAGCAATTCTCTCAGCAAATCATATTCTTAATAAAATACCTCTTAAAAAGAAGGATGTTACTCCATATGAGTTATGGAAAGGAAAGAAGCCTTCTTACAATTACTTAAGAGTGTGGGGGTGTCTAGCTAAAGTAGCTATTCCGGACCCCAAAAAGGTCAAAATAGGACGTAAAACTGTTGATTGTATATTTATCGGTTATGCACATAATAGTAGTACATATCGCTTTCTTGTGTATAAATCAGATATATCTGATATACAGATAAATACAATCATGGAATCAAGGAATGCAACATTCTTTGAAGATATATTTCCAAGTAAAAGGAAATTAGAAATAAGTTCAAATAAAAGAACTTATGATAATACTGCTAGTAATAGTCATCATGAAGAATATCCTAAAGATGAACTCAGACGCAGTAAGAGACTAAGAGTTGCAAAGTCTTTTGGTCCTGATTATGTAACTTATATGTTACAAGATGAACCTCGAACATTCAAGGAGGCAATGTCTAATCCAGAAGCACCCTTTTGGAAAGAAGCTGTCAATAGTGAAATTGAGTCCATCATGCATAATCATACCTAGGAGTTGGGCGTCGGAGGATCTTCCGCAGAGACCACCGCCTGTGATTCCTATGTGAGGATTGCCTTGCAGGTCCATCTGAATAGGAGAGCGCTACTCGGATCCCAACGTGCACCGTCCCCAAGCCGAAGAACGAATTTTCACAGCAACATATAGTATTGTACTATGTTATATTGATCTAGTTTGGGCTTGATACCAATTTTATAAACCTTGACCTATAATACAACAATAAGAAACAAAACATGGTAACTAAATTTCATTGCACATCAAGTAGTTCCCAACTTTTAAAGGCTACTCAAACTTGGAATGCAATGAATCAATTTGCTAACATCATGGAATATTCAACTAGATAGAATTTTGTCCATCCATTCCATCGCATTTGAAAGTTTGAAATTAGCCAAATCATAAGCCATCCTCATAAGGCTAATGCATGCAAATTAACTAACATCCTCTCAACTTTACTAGTTGTTAAGGCTTGCAAATGGTTTGGATTGACCCATGATGGCAACTCATAGATTAGATGAGATTTAAAAATTAAACCCAATCTAAATTTTAAATGGGATCAAATCAAAAAAAAGATAAATCTTTTAATCTTAAGAGCTATGTAAATCTTATTTTTTTTGCTTCAATTATCTTCATAAATTCATTAAATAAACTCTAATTTAAACCAATTCTTTTTTTTAATCTTAATAACTAGATATCCTCTAATCTTTTTTCTTTAATTATATCTAAATATTTATGTTTTATTATTTATTTTAACGAATTCTTATTTATAATATCTCTAAGTATATGCATAAAGATTTTAATATCATAATTTACAAGCTTAAGGATAATCATTTATTCAGATAGAACTAAGATTTTTTGAATAAAAATTTAAGTTTAAATTTAATTTTAAGTTGATTCTTTTTAATTATATTTAAATTTTTTAATAGATATATATATATTTAATTATTAATTACTAAATTTTAACTATAAATAATAGTTAAATACTTGTCTTCAATAGTATATTTTGGATTAAATCTGAATAGATTTCAATGGCTCAGTAGATTTCAAATTTCTTTCAATCCAGTCAATAAGTAGATTGAATTTAGATTTAAAATCAAAATCTGAATAAAAAAATGAATTGGACATAATCCGATCTGATCCGTTCTGTTTGCAGCCCTTATAGATGTTAAAAAATTCAGAAGCAGCTATTCACTAACATTTATTCGGTGACTTGCT
>UESW01001450.1:386572-416462 GCA_900491605.1 Calamus simplicifolius | reverse complement strand
ATTGATCACTTCAATTTTATATTCCGTATGACTGGAAACTTTCAATAGCTTATTCCACAATCCCCCGAGAATGCATTCTTCGAAGACGACCATCCAGGTCAAGAGGATAAGTTAATTAAAGGCAACTTGAAAAAAAAAAAATTAGTCTTGATGAGAGCGATTAGTTTTGATGTGAGATGTCCTGGAAAGGGGCATCCATGTGATGTAAGGCAATTTCGTATCCCAAGGCTGCAGGCCTAGGGTCATAACTCGATCATAGCCGTCCGCTCCCTCTAAATCAAACCAAGGCATAGGTGTCATCTTTTCATGGTATTGTAAAATTTCTAACAAATAATTGGGTTAGGGTTGATAGTTAAAAGCAAGTCTGATTCAATAGGTCTAAATTTCATCTCCCTTCGTGCCTTCGTGGCAAAGGAAATAAAAAAGAATGGCGTCAGTGCCGATTCCTTGGAAAAAAAAAAAAAAAAAGGTCATGCACGGGTCATTTGCTCAGACCTGTGTATCAATAACAATGTGTCAAGGCTCGGGTCATGCTCGGTTTCTTGGAAGTGTTACCATGCCTAGAATTTATTTATTTTAATATTTATTCATGAAAGATATATGTTAAAATTTTATATGACAAAAATTTAAATATTCAATATTTAGTATAACCGCTAGTTTTATAAAAATTATTTGAAATATTATTATACTCATCAAAAAATTTAGGCATTTTTGATAGGTGATAGGATTTTTTTTTAAAAAAAATTATAAATATTATTATAAAAAATTGAATCTAGTAAGCATGAATGTTGCTATATGTTACTTATGTGCCTGTTGAATTTCTTATGAGATATTAATTCATGTTATAATTTAATTTTATATTCATTTACATATATGAAACTTAAATATTAAGGTATGTAAACTTGTATGATACTTAGGTAAAGTTTTAGTTATTTAACATGAAAAAAGTTATGACAAATTTAACCATAAGCTATAAACTCTCAATCAACTATGATTCATAACATATTGTCTCTACCTTTCAAGGCTTATACAAAGACTTATGATATCGAGACCTATCTTCATAGAGTATATATCGGCGATATATTTCTGATCCATCTCCATAAGGTTAAATACGACGGCCTATTTTGACCCATCATACGGTTTATATTTAGCTATGGTTATGACCGTAGAACTGTTATCATAATTTTAGAATTAAATATTTAAGTTTTAAATTTATTATTGTTGTTGTAAATGGCATGCGAGAATAACTATAGAAATTATTTATAATAATATTATTTAAGTACCTGTATCTTAAGCATGACCAAGGATTACTTTCATTAAGTTTTATGATTGTTTTTATTTCAGAGATCAAGATATAAAAAAAGTTAGGTAGAAGCTGGCTAAAAACTGATTTCATTTATTATAGGATATTTTGCTTTATGTAGTAGTTCCCTATGTTGACATTGTAGACATGGGCATTATTTGGATATTAATATTATGCTTAATTTTGATTTGTTAATTAAAAATTTATTTATTTCAATTTATTATATGTAATAACTCTAAGAAGGTGCCTTGCATGTTAGGATTAAATTTTCCAACTGTACGGTGAATTGTCATGTCTTATATCTATATCCACAACCGATTTGAGGCATGACAATCCATTGGTGGCTCAAATTTCACACCTATGGTGCCCACAGGTTTGTCCACCATAGCCACCAACATCACCATATCGGTAGCCATTAATAAAACTTTAGATTAGGAGAATGAGCACCAAAAGAGCACTAGAATGTATACTATGTATTAGTATGATATAATATTGTACTGTATTGTATTAATCTAGTTTGGGTCCGATACCAATTTTGTAAACCTTGACCTATGATACAACAAAAAGAAACAAATCATGGTAACTAAATTTCATTGCACATCAATTAATTCCAAGCAATTAAAGCCTACTCAAACTTGGAATGCAATGAATCAATTTGATCTAATCAAAGCACTGACAACATGGAGTATTCAACTAGATGAAATTCTGTCCATCCATTGTATATGAATGTTTAAAATGAGTTGAATCATAAGCTATCCTCATAAGGCTAATGCATGCCAAATTCACTAACACCCTCTCAACTATGGTAGTTATTAAAGCTTGCAAATGGATCGAATAGACCCGTGATCTAACGTGATCTCAACTCAATTAGACCTGATCCAATTTATATTTAGAGAGCCGTGGGTTAGGTCAAGTTTAAAAATTGATCTCGATCTAAATTTTAAATTAGATCGGGTCAAAAAAAATGTAAATCCTTTAATCTTAACAAACATGCAAATCTTGCTTTCCTTCACTTCAATTATCTTCATAAATTTATTGAATAAATTATAATTTAAATCAATTCTTCTTTTAATTTTAACAACTAGATCTCCTTCAATCTTTTTTTTTTTCTAATTATATTTAAATATTTATTTTTATTATTTATTTTAATGAATTTTTATTTATAATATTTTTAGTATATGAATAATGATTTTAACATAATTTATAAACTTAAGAATAATTATTTATTTGGATAGAACTAAAATTTTTTGAATAAAAAATTAAGTTTAAATTAAAATTTTTAATTTTTTTTATCAATCTATATTTGATTATTAATTATTAAATTTTAATTATAAAATAATAGTTAAATACTTATCTCAAATATTATATTTTTGGATTAAATCTGAATAGACTTCAATGATTCATTGAATTTACATTTTTTTATATACTTGATTCAATTTAAAAAATAAATAAATAAAAATTAAAATACAAAATTAGATTGAATCAGAATTAGATATGACCTGAATGATTTGTAGCCCTTGCAGTTGTTAAAAAATTAGAAAAAAAGCTATCCACTAACATTTGTTCGGACTTGCGCACTAACTTTAATTGATCGCTTCAATTTAATATCCCGTGTGACTGAAAACTTTCAGTAACTTATTCGCGATCCCCGAGAAAGAATGCGTTCTCCGAAGACCACCATCCAGGTCAAGAGGCTAAGTTAATTAAAGGCAACTTGTGAAAAAAAAAAAAAGTCTTGGTGAGAGCGATTAGTTTTGCTGTGAGACGTCATGGAAAGGGGCATCCATTTTCATTGCGGACATCCAAGTAAAGGGACCCATTCATGTGATGCAAGGCAATTTCATCTCCCAAGGCTGCAGGCCTAGTGTCATAACTCGATCATAGCCGTCCGCTCCCTCCAAATCAAACCAAGGCATAGGTGTTATCTTTTCATAATATTATAAAATTTTTAACAAATAATTAGGTTAGTGTTGATGGTTAAAAGCAAATCTGATTCAATAGGTCTAAATTACATCTCCCTTCGTGCCTTCGTGGCAAAGGAAATAAAAAAGAATGGCATCGGTTCCTTGGAAAAAAAGGTGGTCATGCTCGGGTCATTTGCTCACACCTGCGCATCACAATATCAAAATACATAATAAGTGGTTTATAGAGGATGAGATCTTCATTACGTTAAGGCACAGGGAAGCTGCTGGCTAGGTGTTGCATCTTTAGTATATATATGTTAAGTGACATGGTAGATGTAGCCAATTATACACTGTTTAAAATGCTCAATTATGAGGATATCTGTGCTGTATTATGAATATGGCAATGCATGAGAAACTATGGAGATTGATATTGAGTCTTGACTACTGCTACATGTGAGTACAATGAATTTGCTATATGCTATGCTATAGGAATTTTTTTTTTAGTAGTTTGAAGAATTTGCATATCATAATGGGGTACATTTGGATGTAGATAACAAAAGATGTACAGTGAAAACACTGAAGGCACTAAATAGAAACAATGAGATAGCTAAACCTAGAGTTGTAAAGAGTATAGTAAATGCTAATTTTTTTGTTATATATAATAATGTTTTTTTTAATTTAAGAATATATATATATAAAGAGAGAGAAAGAGAGAGTGCATGCTTGATTTGGTTATACTCAATCGAATCTCCACTTAGATTCGGTCATATCTAAATTTGGATAATGAAAGTATTATATCAATGATTTGAGTCATTAGATGTGATTTACTCTCTTTAAAATACCTATAAATAAAAAAAAATGCATTAAGTGACAACAAATTTGGCTAATCTAATTAATATAAAATAATATTTGTTATTGACTTGATATATATTTTGAGAGTTTTTAATCATATAATCTTTGATGTATAAGCATTTTAGAGATAGTGGATTCCATTGAACAGTCTAAATCATTGATTTAGGATCCCTATAATCTAAATTTAGACTAGGCTAGTTGTGAGTGGAAATCATATTATTAATTCTTTATAACATGCAATTATCAGTTTCTATATAAAGTTTCTTTACGATTACCGATTACTATTCTTCCTATGTAGCTTCAACGCAACCACTTGAGTTAACTGAAAGCAGCATTATTGTATTTTATTCATAATAATATATTTGTGTAAATTTATAATAAAATTCTTGTATTGACCCTACCATAGACTACTTAACCTAATTGCTAGCACATGGAATACATGTTGTTTGAACTCCCTCTCTATTTTCCTAATTGTTAAGATAGAAAAAAACAAATCAAAGAATAAAGTATTCACTGGCACCTTAGCTTTCAAGTAAGTACCAAATGATAATAAAGAGAGAAAAAAAAAAGGAGAGAGATAGAAAAGGAATAGGGATGCATACAACAGACCGCATCTAAGTTTTATCCTTTTAAATGACCATTACTATTGGTTATTGAGAATGCATTATAGAGCAACTATTAGATGATGACCATGAAGACCATAGAATTAATTATTAAGGGTCACTTGTAACGTTAGTTGATGGAAGCTCCCCTGCCCAGAGACTAGGTCAAGGCCAAACTAATTACAAGCAACTTGCAATGTTAGGTTGGAAATTAATCTACTGGAAGCTCCATGGTCAAACGGCCAGCTCAAAAACAGTAACAAATTTTGGAGTCATTGCCGAATTCCCATAATATAAAATAGTCCTTTATGACTGATAATTTGGTTTACAAAGCATTGGTCTAGATTGTTTAAAGTGAGCTTAAAGTTTTATACATAGACACACACACACACACTATATGCTATGTATTTGAAATAAAATCCATTGGATGAGCCTGTCATTAGTTCTCTAAGACACAATTAGGCCTGATCAAAATTATAAGTCTGAGTTTGAGAATTGAACCCCGCTACCAATGCATAACCGAGCTCCTATCTCATCTGATCTGGCATTTAATTGGCTATAGTTTGTAGTATATGTTGTTCAATTGACTAAACACCCTCTCTATTTTGCTAGTTGTTTAAAAATTAGAACGAAACTGTTCACTAGTATCCATTCAGTGAATTGTTCAGAATTTTAAATGATCACTTGAATTTAATACTACGCTCATGGTTGAAGCCTTTCACCACCACCTTATTCCGCGGTCATGGAAGACAAGCCAGAGAATGCGTTGAGGACAAACCACTAGACGATGGCTGCCAAGACTGCAGAATTGACTACGGGCAACTTGTAATGTTGAGTTGTTGGAAGATCCAAAGACCAACGACCTGATCAAAAGGCCAAGTTAATTAAAGGCAACTTGTAGGTCTTTGTTTCGGTGAGAGAGCTTTTTTTTTTTTTTTTGGGGACATATTAATTGGCTAATGGAGAGAGGTGTTCCGATTCGTAATTTTTATGGTGGATGCCTAAAAAAGTGAGCCCATTCACGTGGATTCACCTTCCCAAACTATTAAATTTCAAAGTATCATGAAGATTGAGTTGATAGTTTTAAACACTATTAGTATTAAGGTAAAAGGGGCTCAAAAATCTTATGTGTTACTTTTGACACCTAATTAGTTTAGACTATTTTAATTCATTAAGATAATTAGGCCATAATTAAATTGAGTAATCAAAAAATACTAATAAAGAGATGAGCTGGTATGTCCAATTTTGTCATAATATATAAGATAATATTAAAAAAAATGATATAATTTTCTTAGAATATATGAAATCAGAGAAGGATTATAGAGGAGAAAAATCAATTAATCCATTATGATACTTAATGCTCTTAATTTTTTCTCTTTTTGAGTTTCTTTCTATGCTTGTGAAGAAGCTTTTAAACCACACCTCTACATGATTGCCCGTATGGTAGGAGGATCAGAATGAACAAGATCATTGTACCTTAGAAACAACTTACCATTAATCTGCTTTAGGAGATGAAGGGATCAGTTGATTTGCAAGAAAATAGGTTTGGATAAATCAAATAATAATAATAGAAATCAATCTAATTTGGATTTCTATTTCTGTTTAAACCAAATAAGTGGAGAGAATGAGCAATTGATTTCAATTCAAATGAAAGTCAACTTTGATTACAATTTTGATTCCAATGTTGAACCAAATCAGTCGTGAAAAAACGACCCAGAGAAACGGTTATGGACAACCCACTGGATGATGGCCACCAAGACTACAGACTTAATTGCAGCCAACTTGCAGCGTTGTGCTGCTCGAAGCTCCAGAGACCGACGACTGGATTAAGAGGCCAGGTTAATTGAAAACAACATGTTAAAAAAATAAATAAAAAAAAGGGTCTTGGTTTTGGTAGCAAGAGAGAATGTGTTTTTGTTGCGGGACGTTTGGTTAATGGAAAGGGGCGCTCCGATTCTCGATTTTTGGTGCGGACGCCTGACCGGAGGGCGTTTGGTCCAGCGTCATGACGCGGTCACAGCCATCCACTCCCCTTCGAATCAAACCTAGGTGTTATCTTTCCGTAATATTATATAATTTATAAAAAGCAGTTCTGACACTGTAGTAAATATACAATTCATATCTCTCGTTGCCAAAGGAATTAAAAAAAAAAAAAAAAAACGGTGTTGGTGATGGACATAAAAAGTCAAGCAAACTCTGTTTTGGATGATTGAGAGATTCATCCTCTACACAACTTCTGTTCGGCTAAGCAGTCAAGCTGTGTAGATCCAGGGATGGCGATGATCTTAGAGGCTTTTGTTGGAAAAGTTGTCGAGAGGCTCTATGATTCCATTGGTGGAAGAGTTGTGATGGTGTTAGGAGTGAAGGGCGAGATGGAAGAGCTTCAGGAGAAGTTGGAGAGCATACAAGGACTGCTTGAGGATGCAGAGAGAAGGCGGCTCCAAGATCCAGCCATCAACAAGTGGGTGGCCAAGCTGAAAGACATCATCTATGACGTTGATGACATCATAGATCTCTCCAGAATCAAGGGTGCAAAGCGTGGAAGGTCACCAGATGATCAGGCATCAACATCGCTGGGTGGGTATTTGCTCTCCATGCTTCCTAGCCGTAGTAATTTGTTATCTGCCCATGATATTGCCAGTCGAATTAAAACTTTGAATGGTAGACTGAATGAGATCATGGAAGATAGAATAGTTAAAGTTATTCACAGACTAGGACACAGCAACAGAAATGTCACAGCGAGCGGAGTGAATCTTAGACAGACCTCTTCTCTCGTTGAATTAGACATAGTAGGAACAGACATTGAGGATGCTACCAAGGGTCTTGTGGAGATGTTAGTGAAGGAAGATGAACGAAGATGTTGTACTTTTGCAATCGACGGTATGGGGGGAATCGGCAAGAGCACGCTTGCTCAGAAGATATTCAATGATCCAAAGGTAGTTGACAACTTTCAGACTCGAATATGGGTGTGTGTTTCACAGGATTTTTCAGAGATCGATCTACTGAAGCAGATGATAAGGGGTGCTGGTGGGCATCATGGAGTATTGAGTGAAAAATCAGAACTCTTGCCAATGCTCAGAGATGCTGTTTCTGGAAAACGTCTGTTTGTTGTCTTGGATGATGTATGGCAAGCAAATGTGTGGGTTGATTTACTTCGAAATCCTCTTCAAACTGGTGTAGCTATCGGTCGAATCTTAGTTACCACTAGAGATGAAAATATTGCTAGAGGAATGAGGGCAGTACACATCCACAAAGTGGAGCTATTACCTGAGAATTCTGGTTGGGAGCTCCTCTGCAAGAAAGTGTTTGCAAGCGGGGAGGAGGCAGAGATGGAGATGTTAAAAGATATTGGGAGTCAAATTGTTGAGAAATGCCACGGTCTTCCTCTTGCAATCAAGACTATTGCCGGCCTCTTAACCATGAAGGATAAAATCAGGAGTGAGTGGGAAAAAGTTCTTAGAAGTGATGCATGGTCTATGAGCAACCTTCCTGATGAACTTAGTGGAGCTTTGTATATGAGCTATGTGGATTTACCGTCTCACCTCAAACAGTGCTTTCTTTACTTCTCTCTATTTCCAGAAGATTATATCTTCTATCGTGATCGGCTTGTGTTGTTCTGGGTGGCCGAAGGTTTGGTGAAAACTCATGAGGATAGATGGATGGAACAGGTTTTGGAGGCAGAGCAATACTATGAAGAGTTGATAAGGAGGAACATTCTGCAACCTAAATCTGTGCGATTTAGCTCATGTAACATGCATGATCTCTTGCGAGCTCTTGCTCAGTTTTTGTCACAAGATGAAAGTTTCTATGGAGATGTAGATGAATTAAACGCCACCGCTTTGTCAAAGCTTCGGCGCCTGTCAATTGGAAGAAGAGGAGAGATGGCAGCAGTCCCTAGTTCTATAATAGAACTGAATTGTTTGAGGACCCTGATCATGTTTCCGAGCCCATCAGGTTTTGAAAATGATTTGCTCGTGAGATTAACTCATCTCCGTATCTTGCATCTAAATGGGAGAGATATTGGGAGCATCCCGGATTCTATTGGAACTTTAATACACCTTAGACTCCTTGATCTTAGTTCTACAAAAGTTTCCATCCTACCGGAATCTCTTTGTTTCCTTGCAAACCTACAAATATTGAAACTCAGATCGTGCTACCAGCTGCAGATGCTTCCCAACAGCATCACTCGGCTTTTCAATCTCAGATGTCTTGATATTTTTGATACACCATTGAATTTTCTGCCTAAAGGGATTGGAAAATTAGAACAACTTGTTGAACTCAAAGGATTTATTGTGGGTGATGATAGGAACGGCGGTGAAGAAGCACAAGGCTGTGAATTGGAAGAGTTGCAGAGTCTCTCCCGCCTCAGAATTCTCTTCGTAGACAGATTGGCGAGGGCATCGAACAGGGCTCGAATTTTCGACAATAAACCCTGCTTAAAGATATTATGGCTAAGTTGTAGACCAGAAAATGTGATGGACGATGAGGAGATCCGTCGGATCGAGGAGATCTTCGAGGACTTGACCCCTCCGAGAAGCATAGAAGATCTAAATATATTGGTTTCTTTGGCCGGAGGTATCCTGGCTGGATGATGTCATCGTCTTTGGGAGATGATCTTCCTAACCTGAAATATTTGGTGCTTAACCGATGCAAATCATGCCGAGAGCTTCCGCCGCTGGGTCAGTTGCCCCAATTGATCGATCTGAAAATTTACAATGCATCTACAGTTGTATCAATTGGCCCTGAATTTCTAGGCAGCGGTGTAAGGCAGGGATCGCATACAGCAAGGCCAACCTTCTTTCCCAAGCTCGAAACCCTGGACTTATCCTCTATGGACGAATGGGAAGAATGGGAGATAGTGAACAACTAGCATCTCGTCAGCATTGCTGCTGCCTCGTCTAAAGAAATTGTCACTTTATAAATGTTACAAGTTGAGGGCTCTTCCCAATGTCTTTAAGCAGGCCACCATGATGCAAAACTTGTATATTGCTGATGCTGAGGAGCTGAGAGGAGTCGAGAACCTTCCTTTTTTATCGAATCAGCTAACCATCGAATTTTCTAAATGTTTGGAAAAGATCTCAAATTTACCTGCTCTAAAGAGACTATGCATACATAAATGCCCAGCATTGAGGAGCGTGGAGAATTTGAATGCACTACAATGCCTGGAGTTGATTGATGAATCCATGGACAGCCTCCCGGAATGGATTTTGGGACTTCTCAAGAACGACAGGACCCTCATCAAGACAACTCGAGTTGATCCTACGTTGCGATGTCCCCCTGCTTGCGAGGTGCCTCAGGGGACGCCCAGACTGGCCCATCATCCAACAGTTCTCTCGAGTAAGTGCCAATGCTTTCACCAACACTGGAGAAGCTAGTCTACATTATTATCTACATTATACCAAGGTACCTTTTAGCTACCAAACCAACCTTGAGTCTGATGGCTCAAACAATTGAGTGTGATGGCTCAAACGATGAGTAGAGTCTTTCTCCACAACATTTTATTTTCTATGAAAGGTGCTTCTTAGCTCATCTGGTACCTTGTTACTGAATGTTGTCATGCATCAACTTTATTTCTCACTTTCCTATCAGTGTTCCCTATGTAATTTCTATTTACTGGACTTTCAAAGGAATCCATGATCAGTGAAACATGTTAGAAGGCATAGAGAGCTGTAAGTTAAGTTCTGAGGACTCTTCAGAGTTGGAACAAATTAATTGTAATGTCTCTATCTTCAGCACTCTTTTTTATGCAAAAATGGAATCAAAACCTTTAAGTTGACTGTTGACCTCCTGGACAGAGGTCTGATAATTTTCTAGGAACAAGTAGGTAGTCAATTGATTGATTTGTAACTTTACAACTTGAAAATAGAAACATAGATTTGCTCCATAACCAGAAGCCACTCTGCTTCAACCCCCATCAACTTTTGAGCAAAACTGCACTGTTATCGAAATTTACAAGCTCTCCTAAAGGGAGTGGTAAATGAAAGTGACACAGCCATTCAAATTGTGATCCTTCTTCTAAGAGGCCAATCAGCACTAGAGATCAAGCAATGCAGACCAAACATGGGAGAAACCAAGCATATCTTTATATGGTGCTCCCAGCATCCATGCTACCATGCTTGTACTTTCATGGGAATCACCATCTAGTCATGAGGGTTGATCATAAAAACAATGAATAATATAGACTTTGAATGGAATCCCAATTCTAGTCTAGTAGGGTAGCCCTACACGCTCCACATGTGATTAGACTTATTCCAGAACTTGTACTCTGGCAAGATCTAAGAGTGTGCATATAGATCAAGAGTCATTGAATTGATTTCAAAAGGATGGTAGAGGACTTTGGATATTCCTTTTGGGTACTTGGAAGAAGCATCTAGCCCCATGGTTATGCAAGAAAAGCATTGGGCTCGATGTGGTGGTATAGGTACGTTGCCTTGGGAAATCTGGGCTTCATCTATTACAGGAACCCAAATTTGGTTTTTCAACCAAAGTTGTTTAGGCCTAATACAAGTCATCCGGATGAAAATGTATCAACATATAAAATATTTCAAGAACAGCAGCAAGATTAATGGAAGAGTCTTAGTACCATATCCTGTCCAGATAAAACCCATAAATTAAACTCCGCTTGGGCTGCTCTTGGATCTAAAAGATCAAGAATACAAATCAGGACAAAAAATGGAAGAAAAACATAAATCCAACCATAGGCAAATAGGAACACTAAAAGAAGAGATGAGAGATTATGACTAGTTTTTGGCTTGAAAGAGATATATATATATATATATATATATATATATATATATATATATATACAGAACGATGAATAGAGTTGATCAGTCGATGACTTATGGAATGGAACTATGGTAGATTACGAATGAAAATCATCTATATAGTTTGCAGGTTTAGATCTCAATGGGTCGGATTCACTTTAGATCTAATTACATTCGTACACATATTCATGTCTGATTATAGAGAAGGCTCAATTGCAAATTCAGGTTTAAAGCTAGATCTCGAGGGACATTAGATCAAAATTTTCAATGCAATGAGACATTTTTTTTAAGAGGCAACAAAAGTGCATGTAAGAGAGAGAGAGAGAGAGAGAGAGAGAGAGAGAGAGAGAGAGACGGTACTACTAAGAGTTATTTAGCGTGAACATTTTCATGTAAATTTTTTAAAAATTTTGCCATATGAAATTCCAATGTTTGAAGTACAATCAATTACTTTAAAAATTTCATTGAAATATAATTTAAGGAATATAAGATTAATAAGTGAAGAGGTGTTAATCTTTGATTCTTAACAATAAAGAATTATCATGAAATTTTGATTCTTCCCACTCGAAACAACCACTTATTTTCTTGTATTATTTGGTAGGAAATCACCCACTTATTCCTGTACCTTAGGAAGCAATGTAGCAATGGGATAAAAGAATAGAAATTATTATTTCATGGACTTTTATATATATATATATATATATATATATGCTGTCATGCTGCATTGCATTCTACCTAAGGATTAGGGCCCTATGTTAATTGCATTGTAATGAAAATTCTGTTTACCAAAAGTTTTTTTTTGATCTTTTATTTTTATAGATATTTATTTTTTAGTCCTAGGTTACGTTGATTAAAAAAAAATAATTTATTAAATAATAATGTATCAAGAAACTTAGTAGTATTCATAAAAATAACTTATATTTGTTTAGAACAACAAGAAAGCTTGCAAAATGTTCTTTCACAAAATATGCTATTATAAAAGTATAGGATCTTTGTTTGAGCTAAAATTATTATAGAAAATCCTAGCTAACTATTGTATAGCCGAGCAACTCAAATCACATAAAAACTTATTTTCCTTTGCCTTCAATATTTTCTCAATTCTTTCAACTAAATCTTAATCAAACTAAACTACTCATGTAGATCTCAATCAAACTAATCATCCACGGTTGATCTCGACAGCCGCATCTCGTCTCATCTTTTATTTCTCTTTATTATCTTGAAACATTATTATTTTTTTAATAAATTCCCATTTATAATGTTTCCTAAAATATCAATATATAATTTTATAAGCAATTTGAGAATGATAAGTATATTGAATAAAATTAAAAAATTAACTCAAAATTCAGGTTCAGATGGTCTACTTAAATTTATTTCATACTTTTATTTTTTTTTCTTAACCATATTTTTAAACACTTAAATACAACTAATCAATTGATCTAAACCGCAAATTTGACCTGTTCCTTATCATACTTAACCCCACCTCCTGATCATACTTAACCCCACCATACTAAACAAGCAACGCTGCTAGATCTGATATATTTTTTATAAAGCCAATCATCTGCACTGATCAACTAATATATTATATCTAGATTTTTGAACATAAAGTCAGATTGGGTTAGACTTGACTAAGCTCAAATCTTGCCCAACCTGTTTTCAGCCCCATGTGGCAAGACAATGGAGGTGGTAAAAATGCTAGTGGAAAGAATTGAAGGATGAAGGATGAAAGATGATGCATTCGATTGGTTTAACTGAATAACCAGATTTATATTAAAATAATGAGCTATATTTTTACAAAATTTCTAATAATATTTATACAGAATTTAAAAAAAAATTCAGTCCAATCAAAGATCAACACTGATGTTTAAATAGAAAAATAATAGGTTAGGGATGCAGCAAGCAAATAAGTTAAATAAAAAAAAAATCTCTTCTAGAGAATCTCTCATGTTTGGTACGAAGTTGCAACAAAATCATCCATCCCTTGCTTCCTTTTTCGTTCGTACATATGCTCAGGCTCCAAATTGGTTTATGGCTGCGAGAGCCTGTGTTTCTCAAACAAAAGCAGTGCCCAACACGAGTGTACACCTACTTCGCCTGTTCCACCCGGCAGGAGATATGGTAGCAGGCCTTCAATGATCGTCACAATAATCTAGATTCTCTCTCAAGATAACAAATCCTTCCAATATTGGTGTGAGTGGAATGTATCTGCATACACATAGAAGCAGAAAGATAACCATTAAACAAAAATGAAAACAAAGACATGCAATCCAGGGCTCATTGTGTTATATCGCACTTTTGTGTGGCCAACTCAGCTCGTTCGCCAGCTGTTAGTAAGACAGGAGTAGAATGTGTCTGGAATCCCATAATAGTCTTCGGTCGTCCTGCCAGGCCAACCACATCAACAGCCTGACCCACTTGTACAGGAACAGAAAGAGGCTTCAAATTTTCATCCACTGTCATCAGCATTCTTGGCTGCAATAAAGGAGGAAGCTTCATGTCCAAACAAGCATACAACACGGTAACAAGTCCAGCAAGAGCCATCCTGCAAAGGAGTGTGTTGTGATTTCTAGGATTATTTAAGGAATGAGAGGGTTCCAAGGAAAATACTCACGGAGATAATAGAAACCGGTCAGAGTGGTAAGGCGAAAGGTTAGCAAACCCTTCCCATGTGTACAAGACCTTGAGCAATTCTCACCTGCATATAGATATTTGGTAAATGGCGTGACTAGAAAATAACAAGAGTAGCTAAAATACAAAGGACAAGGATGCCTCTGCTTACATAGAAGAGATGCCCAGGCCCAGCTTCTTTGTAGTAATAACTTGAAAGGTTGCGAAGCATGCCAGCTATCCGAGCATTATTGGTGCCTGCACCGATCAAGCCCAACGAGATGATTGTTGCCTGTAGAACAAATGTTAGTTTGGAAGTCATGGCTTGATAAAATAAGATGAAGTGAATCACCATCTAGGGGAACGAACCATAGACACATCACCATCTGTGTCATGAGTCTGCTTAGTGTGTCCATGACATTGACCTGATCAAACAGAACTTCATAAGCCATAAAACAATAAACCATGACAGAATATTAATCTTTGATTTATAGCTAGTTTGGTCACCCAGCCATTATGGTATCTCCAACAAGGCCTCAAGATAGTTTCATGGCCTGACGAGTCAATAAATAGCACACGTCAAGAATTCTCAGGGTACCAAGGGGGGGAATCAGTCTTACATTGATACATTAAAGCAAAAATTGGGGAGCAGAGAAGCAGCAGCAGACTCCCGCTTCATTGATTTTCTTACTCTACTCGTCAATTCCAAACTATGTGGCAGAGCATCATATATAGAGAGATGAGGTGTCTAAAAATACATTTACTTTTTAACAAAACAACAGCTTTCAGTCCACCGTGCAGTGCCTAAAATCAGCTGCATCAGCTCAACCAACAACCATATATAAATCAAATCAATAACCAATAATCATAACAGGATGTGGGTGCCCACCTTTACCTTTTTGTATCCAAGTGTGAAACTACAATAGCAATAATAATGTAACAAATTTGAAAAGCTGACATTTATAAGATTGACCTACCTTTGGATTAGATATGCATAGTATTCCAAGAGCGAGAGGTACTGCCCGTCTAATGTTCTGCTCTCCATATTACATGAGATGTTCCAGAGACCGGATAGCCATATCAAGATCCAATTCTTCAGCCATAGCAATAAGAGCAAGTCCAGGACAGCATGCCCTGATGAGTCTCGTCCTTGTCTAGATGCTGAGCACAGTACCCAAAAGCTTCTGGACCTGTATTATGAGAAATTGATGATGCTCATAAGCTGACTTGACTCAATGAAAATAATGCTGCAATATGGTTTAACACAGATATGATAAAACACCTTATCCTCTGTTTGGATGGAGAGAAAACTAGGGAGAAAGAAAACTAGAAGGAAAAACAGGAAAGAAAATGAAATTTACCTTGTTTGGATGGAGAGAAAAGTAGGGAGGAAAGAAAACTAGAGGAAAAACAGAGGGAAAAAAGTGGTGGGCCCTACATAAAAGTTCTCTCCGAAATCGGAGAGATTTTGGAGAGAATCAAAAGTGCTCTTTCATTTTTTTTTATTCCAATATTGACCCTTCCAAAAACAACCGATGTATTTTTTAATCATCTATAATAAGGATATTATTGTCATTGTAAATTATTAACTTTTTCTCCTCTTATTTTCCTCCCACTCATCCAAACAGAAGGAGAGAAAATATTTTCTCTTCAATTTTCTTTCCTTCCACTTTTCTCTCCTTTTAGTTTTCTTTCCTTCCACTTTTCTCTCCATCCAAACAGAGCATTAAGAACATTTCCTGTTCCAGCATATGCCAAGGACAAGAGTGTGACATCACAATATTTCCTAATTTTTTAATTAAATGTCTTGGAAACCTCTGCGGTAGCTTCAACACGATCCTGCAGACAAAATGTTAAACTAGAACGTAAGAACATGACAGAACATACTTGTCAACCATGTGAAATAAATATTGCAATCAATAACATAACAATTTCCACAGCATAAAGGTAATATCTACAGCTAAGATAATTTTGTCACTGCGATTGAACATGAATTTCTGGAAAAATAAGAAACCAACAAACCACATCGAAAGTTTTCTCCCTCATAAAAAGACAAAAGAAAAGAGAAGAAAACTTTGCAGATTAAGAGATGAATCATGCTGCCCTTCACCGCATACACACACAATAAGAAAAAAAGAAAGACAAAATTATGAACGTTCTACACCTGGATCCTAAGCTAACGTATGAAACCATCCAAATCACTAACCAAGATCATGAACAAGGCAACTGTTAGTCTTGCCATGAAACCAACACAGCCATTGCACGAATATAATCTAGCAAGTTCAGTCTTTCTTTTCTTTTTCTTCTTTTGGGTGAGAAAGCAAACATGCAATCAAAGCTCATGCAACTAGAGAGCTATCCGCTAATAAAAAAAAATCATGATCCTTTTTTCTTACATAAAAAGAAGTGACCACAATGATATACAATTTTTACCAAAAAGAAATTGTGGACCAAGTTGTTATGGATGGAGATTAATTTCATCAAGAGGAAGCCCCAAATCAGAGTTCACGAAGGAATTGGCAAATCAGTCATTATCCAAAAGTAACAAACATGAGATTTGGATAGATTTTGGGGAGTTATTTGAGGATGTTTTGGTCATTATCCAAAAGCAAACATGAGATTTGGATAGATTTTGGGGAGTTAGTTGAGGATGTTTTGGCCATTATCCAAAGTCACCGAAGGGAGCTTTTGGAGGAGGATTTGAGCGTCATCTCAGCTGCAACCGCCCGTCACAAATCTCGTGTGGAGGTTTTTTTTTTGGGAGTTATGAATGTGTAAAATAAATTGGAGGCTCAGTGAGGACCTCTGTGTGCAGCAGAGAGGAAAAAAAAGGGGTTCTGTAATCTTTTAGTGAGATCATAAGAGTTTCTGAGAGTGTGTTTTAAGGGCTTGTACCTGATTCAACTCTTAGTGAAGCCTTGCAGATCCTGTGCTGCCGTGGACGTAATCCAGTTTGGGTAAACCACGTAAAATCCTCGTCTCTCGCTGTTTCTTTTGGATTTTGGTTCCTATTATTATTCTGTGTTGATTTTGATTATATCACAACTACGTGCTTGCCGTACTAATAGCAATCTTATTAGAGGAATATTTTTGTATTCCCTATCAAATTGGGATCAGAGCTTGGTTTTCTTCATATTATTATGGTCGAACAAATCAACAAAGAGATAGCAAAGATAAGATCAAAATTAAAAATTCAATGGTCATAATTTCGGATGGTGGAGGATGCAAATTGAAGACTACCTATATCAGAAGGATCTTTACCTTCCATTTGAGGAAAAGAAGCCAGATTCAATGAACGACTCAGATTGGATGATTCTGGATAGAAAAGCCCTGGCCATGATCAGATTGTCGTTGACACCTCAAGTGGCGTATAATATTGCAAAGAAAAAGACCACCGTGGATACGATGACCACTTTAACAAAGTTGTATAAAAACCTTCCACCTCAAACAAGATATTTCTCATGAAAAAGCTCTTCAATTTGAAGATGGCTGAGAATAGTTCAGTGACGAAGCATCTGAACGAGTTCAACTCGATGATTAATTAATTAGAGTTGGTCTCTGTTGCTTTTGATGATTCATTCAGGGTGCTTCTTTTCTTATGTTCCTTGCCAGAGAGTTGGACAATTTTGTGATGATAGTCAGCAACTCGATATCAGGTATCCTTACATTCAATGATGCAGTTAGTTGTATATTGAATGATGAGATGAGAAGAAAGGTTGTGGGTGGGACTTATACAAGTACTGCACTCATGGTGGATACCAGAGGAAGATCACAAGAGAGGAAGAAGAAGTCAGAGAAAGGCTAGTCCAAGAGCAGAGGAAAGTCCAAAGGGAGATTTTCCATGAAGTGTTGAAACTGCGGGAAGAAAGGTCACATGAGCAAGGATTGTTGGGGTAAGAAGAAGGAAAAAGGTGCAGAGAGCAAGATAGAAGGTCAGGAAGCAAATGTTGTGAGTACTATTGAGCAAAAATTTGAGGATGTGTGCCTGTCAGCCGGCGATGGGGTAAACTCAGATCTGTGGTTTGTAGACTCAGGGGCTTCTTACCATTGCAGCTCAAAGAGACACCTATTTTTGAATTTTATCCAAGGAGATTTTGGTCATGTCATAGTTGGCAATGGACAGCAGTGCAAATTGTTGGTAGAGGAACAATTGTACTGAAGCCAGTGACAAGCGGAGAATTGAGACTTGCACAAGTCAGATACATCCCAGAGTTAAAGAAAAACCTAATTTCTATTAGTCAGCTTGATGTTGAGGGTTATGTATCCGTTTTTGGTAATTCTCAGTGAAAATTACTAAAGGGTCTATGGTTGTTGTCAAAGGGAAGCGGATAGGCACTCTCTACTTCTTGGCAGATAGTGAGAGTTTAGTTTCAATGGCAGCAGGAGACACGGGTACAGTGACTACATTATGGCATAGGAGGCTCGGTCATCTTAGTAAGAAAAACTTGAATATTCTACACAGGAGAGAGCTTCTACCTAGGCTAAAGAAGGTAAATCTAGAGTTTTGTGAAGAGTGTATCTATGGTAAGCAGAAAGTAGTGAGTTTTTAGTTAGCAAGAACTCAGAAGAAGACTGAAAGGCTGGAGTTGGTTCATTCAGATGTCTGGGGTCCAACACCAGTGGCATCATATGCAGGCAATAAGTACTTTGTCACGTTTATAGATGATTTTAGCAGGAAAGTCTGGGTGTTTGCTATGAAAGAAAAGTCTGAGGTCTTTGGCATCTTCAAGAGATGGAGAGTCATGTGTGAAAGCCAGACTGGAGCAAGTCTCAAGTGTCTCAAAACAGATAACGGTGGTGAATACTGCAGCAGAGAGTTTGATGTCTACTGCAGAGCATGGAATCAGAAGGATCATGACCGTCCCAGGGACACCAGAGCAGAATAGTATGGCAGAAAGAATGAACAGGACCATTCTTGAGAGAGAGAGGAGTATGAGGTTTGACTCAGGTCTACCTACATATTTTTAGACGGCAGCACTAGACACTGCAGTGTATTTGATCAACAGGAGTCCATCCAGTGCATTAGATGGTAGGATTCTAGAGGAGGTTTGGATAGGAAAACAAGTAAAACTTTCTTTTCTTAAAGTATTTGGCTGCATTACTTATTCTCTGATTGAGAAAGAGAAGAGGAGTAAGTTAGACTCCAAGTCTACAAAGTATGTTTTCATTGGATACGGTGGTGATGAGTATGTCTACAAGCTCTGGGATTTTCAGAACAATAAGATCATTCGGAGCAGGAATGTGGTATTTGATAAAGAGCATACTTACAAAGACAGGAAGGATGCAGTGGAAGAAAAGAAACAGGAGTTTATAGAACTCAATCATGTCAGAGATGGAGAAATTCCCCAAGTGCAAACTGAAGATGGAAACTCTGAGGATGTGGAGGAGGAAGATGTGGTTGAAACAGATAGCCACATGCATACACCGGTACCTCAGTCGATGTCCCCACAGTTAAGGAGGACCATGAGGGTTACCAGGCCATCACAAAGGTATTCTGCTAATGATTATGTTTTGTACACAGATTCTGGAGAGCCAGAATGTTTTGTTGAAGCCATGCAGAATGAAGCTAAGGTCAAGTGGAAGTTGCCTATGAAAGAGGAGATGGACTCTTTAAACCAAAACAAGACTTGGGATCTTGTGAAGTTACCCGCTGGCAAGAAAGCTCTGTTCAACAAATGGGTGTATAAGATGAAGAATGAGGCCAATGGTACCAAGAGATACAAGGCAAGGTTAGTTGTCAAGGGTTATGCACAAAAAGAGGGAATTGACTTTCAGGAGATCTTTTTCCCAGTAGTCAAGATGACATCCATCAGGGTGATTCTGAGCATGGTAGCAATGGAGGATCTTCATCTAGAGCAGTTAGATGTGAAGACAACATTTCTTCATGGAATTTGGAGGAGGAGTTGTACATGCACCAGCCAGAAGGTTTCCAGGTCAGGGAAAGGATGACATGGTCTGCAGATTGAAGAAAAGTTTGTATGGTCTGAAGCAGGCTCTGTGGCAATGGTACCTCAAGTTTGACAGTTTCATGCTAGAGAAAGGCTTCACCAGATGCCAGTCAGATCATTGTGTACTTTCAAAGGTACATTACAAATGAGTTTATTATTTTATCTTTGTATGTGGACGATATGCTTGTAGCAGGTTTCAGTATGAGAAAGATAGAAGAGCTTAAGAAACTGATGGCAAAGAAGTTCTCAATGAAGGATTTGGGAGAGGCGAAGTAGATTCTTGGCATGAGGATCAACAGAGATAGGAAGCAACGGAAGCTGTGGCTATCTCAGGAGGACTATGTAGAGAAGGTACTGAAGAGGTTTCATATGGAGAATGTAAAGGCAGTGTCAACACCTTTGGCAGCACACTTTAAGCTCAGCAAGCAGTTGTGTCCAACAACTCAGAAGGCAAGAGATGAATGATTAGAGTTCCATATGTATCAGCCGTGGGAAGTCTAATGTATGCAATGGTTTGCACAAGACCAGATATCGCACAAGCAGTGGGAGCAGTCAGCATGTACATGTAGAATCCAGACAAGGAGCATTGGAATGCAGTGAAGTGGATCTTGAGATATCTCAGGGGTACATCAACTTGCAGTTTATGCTATGGAGGTGATAGTCTTCAAGTATAGGGATTTGTAGATGTTGATCACTCTGGTGACAGAGACAGTGGGAGGAGCACCACTAGTTATGTTTTCACTGTCGGTGATACAGCAGTGAGCTGGGTATCTTAGTTGCAGAAGATAGTGGCATTGTCAACTACAGAAGCTGAGTATGTGGCGATCATTGAAGCTAGTAAAGAGATTATATGGTTACAGAGGTTGATGGAGGAGCTCGGCAAGGAGCACGAGTGTAATATATTATGGAGCGACAGCCAAAGCGCAGTTCACTTGGCAAGGAATCCAGCATTTCATGCAAGAACCAAGTACATTCAGCTTAGGTATCATTTCATACGCAGTGCATTGGATGAGGAGCAGTTGAAACTAGAGAAAATTGATGGAGCTAAAAACCCTGCAGATATGTTCACCAAGGTTGTGAGCAGAGACAAGTTGAGTCTTTGTTGCAACTTAGTGAAGCTTTCCAAGAGATAGATCAGGAGAGCGCGGCACAGAGAAAGAAGGTAGATCTAAGAGTGATGTCATTAATCTCGAGTGGGAGATTGTTATGGATGGAGATTAATTTCATCAAGAGGAAGCCCCAAATCAGAGTTCAAGAAGGAATTGACAAATCAATCATTATCTAAAAGTAACAAACATGAGATTTGGATAGATTTTGGGGAGTTAGTTGAGGATGTTTTGGTCATTATCCAAAAGTAACAAACATGAGATTTGGATAGATTTTGGGAAGTTAGTTAAGGATGTTTTGGCCATTATCCAAAGTCACCGAAGGAAGCTTTTGGAGGACGATTTGAGGCATCATCTTAGCTGCAACCGCCCGCCACAAATCTCGTGTGGAGTTTTTTTTTGGGAGTTACAAACGTGTGAAATAAATTGCAGGCTCGGTGAGGACCTCTGTGTGCAGCAGAGAGGGAAAAAAAAGGGGGTTCTGTAATCTTTTAGTGAGATCATAAGAGTTTCTGAGAGAGTGTTTTGAGGGCTTATACCTGATTCAACTCTTAGTGAAGCCTTGCAGATCCTGTGCCGCCATGGACGTAGCCCAGTTTGGGTGAACCACGTAAAATCCTAGTCTCTCGCTGTTTCTTTTGGATTTTGGTTCCTATTATGATTCTGTGTGTTGATTTTGATTATATCACAACTGTGCTTGGCCGTACTAATAGCAATCTTATTAGAAGAATATTTATTGTATTCCCTATCACAAGTTCCACTGAGAATGTTTTTAGTGATAAAACATAGCTTTAGAAAGCAAGAACTAGTAATTTCTTACGTGAAATTTCACAAGAGTTGAAAGAGGGAAAACACATCAAACGCAAGTACAAAAGAACATTGTAGGCTTTTTTTAAAAAAAAAACCTGCTTTCCAAGGTAAAGAAGGCCAAGAGCAACAGGAAGCAGGTGGATGAGTGGCTCATTCAGTTCAGTGTCACTACGTTCCATTAAGGCAAAGACAATAGATTGAGCAATTTCTTCATTACAAGAACCAACATACACCAACCCCAGCGTGATGGCAGAAAATACAAGAACCTCAAGTGGCATTTTTGGGTCTGCCAAGTTAAATGATAAGCAAACTCTAATTTGATATTCCAGAGAACATCAGTGAGAAACAAGAACATATACTAATCAGGGGTTACAGATAGAAAAGTAACTCCAAGAATCTCACCTCTTCTTTATGTGAACCAGCATAAGCAATACCAAGGCCTCAAATTGCTCCAATTCGAATGACAGTGTCCTCTTTATTAACAAAGTCAATAAGAAGTGCCAGTGCCTGGAAAAAGATAAATAAATCGTGAAATTCCATAAGAGATGAAGTGCAACCAAAAGAAGATAACACTGGTCCAGAAAGAACAGACATAAGATAACTCACAGGATCACAGTCATTCTTTACACCACAGTTGACTATCCCAACACCTAGCAAAGCTCCCGCAACAACATGGTTGTCATTACTGTGCAGATATTTATCAATTTGAGCAAGTCCAAAATCGACATCCCACAACAGAATCATCCCGGTTAGTGATAACAAAGGCATCAATCTCAGACAGTCATTAAGATCTCAATACCATATAATACACAAGGACAAAAACTGTACCAAGCTGGCTCCTGCACTGGCCTTTCCATGTTCCTTGTTCTTAAACAACCAGCTTCCTGAAGATCCACCACTTGAAGATTCTGATGGGACAATCATCAATTTATCCTGCACAAAAGCAGAGGGAAGATTCAGATATACTCTATATACCAAAATATATTTAAGGGAAAAGGACTCAAGGATACCTGACCAAATCCAGCATTCACAAATGCGTTCACGAAAGTAGCTGCCAAATTCTGTCGAGCAGAATCAAGTCAACTCCAGGCATCGCAGTGCATTTAGATTCTCGACGCTTCTCAATGCTGGACACTCAAATATACGTAGCCTCTTTAGAGTAGATAAATTTGAGCTCTTTAGAGCAGGTCCATATATTTGAATGCCCAGCATTAAGGAGTGTGGAGAATCTGAATGCACTGCAATGCCTGGAGTTGACTGATGAATCCTTGGACAGCCTCCCGGAGTGGATTTTTGTGCTTCTCCAAGAACGACAGCACCCTCATCAAGACAACCTCGAGTTGATCCTATATTGCAATGTCCGCCTGCTCGCGAGGCGCCCCGAGTGGCCCATCATCCAATAGTTCTCTCGAGTATCAATATCCAAGGCACTAGAGAAGATTATCTACATTATACCAAGGCACCTTTTAGCTACCAAACCAAGCCCATGCCATTCAGTATAAATATCAACAACAATAAAATTAGGAACATAGAAAACAGAACTCACAGAAATGAAGGCCGGGTAGAAGATGACTTGGGCCCGCTTGTTGAGAACGTCGACGGTGGCGTCGTGGATACCCAGGAGCCGTTTGATGGCCTTCTTGACCGATCCGGCACAGGCGGTGCAGCTCAGCACCGAGAACAAAGCCACCTTCTTCTCCTCTTCCTCCTCCTACGGTGGCGTCTCTAGGTCGTAGCCACTGACCGCCACCACCATCATGGCCTTTGTGCGCTTGGGGTGTTTCGTCATGGACGGGTAGACCTTTCACTCCTCATCACGTGAAACCCCTGTTCCAAGCGCGGCGCCGCCCGCATGCAAAATGTAGGCGGTACGTCAACGTGCCACCGGTCGAAGAGGGGGGCGCGTCGACTCCCCCTCTTCTCACGGGCACAGGGGAGGGCTGGCCCTCCCCTCACCACGATAAAAATGGGGGAGGAGCCCCCCCACCCCCTTCCACCCATGTCGCTGCCTTCTCCACCTCCCCTGCGTCGGCAAGGTAAGCAGAGAGAGAGAGAGAGAGAGAGAGAGAGAGAAGAACCGGGAGGAAGAAAAATGAGGGAGAAGAAGAAGAAGAAAAGAAAAGAGGAAAAGGAGGAGGAAGCCGACCGGTGGACGCCGACACTATGCCGATCGATGGCGGCCGGTTGGCCGACCGAAGAAGGGCTGATGGTGGCCCGGTGACTGGCAAGCATGGGTTCGAGTGAACCCAGGAAATAGAGGAAGAAGAAGAATAAAGAAAGAAAGAAAGAGAGAAATAAAGAAATAAAGAGAGGGAAAGAGAGAAGGGGGAGGTGGCCACCGCCGGCGGCTGGCACGGGGCTGGTGGCCGGCCACTCTCCACTCCCCCTGAACCAGGGAGGAAGAAAGGAAAGAGAGAGAGAGAGAGGAGGGGGAAAGGTATATATATATATATATATATATATATATATATATCATGCATTAACCACATGAATCTTCAAAATTTATTTGCTAATTGCTGTGGAGTTTCCCATTGTATTTTATCCATCATTTTCATGTATAAAAGGAAGGGAAATACTCCCTTCGAGAGAGACACCGAACTCCTCTCTTCTCTCTCTCTTGGATGCCTAACACCTCCTTTCTCTCTCTAAAACGTCCTTTCTCTCTCTAGGATGTCCCTTTCTCTCTTGATTGATCAAGATCAAAATCTTGATCAAGAAATCCTTTTTTGATTTGGAAAATCAATAGAAAAGAAAAGAGGCGCTAGCACCCCTCGCAAGAAGGTTATCATCCAATCCTGAGAGGACATCATCCAAAGATCTTTGCATCCAAAGATCTTCGCGTGGATCACCATTAGAGGCCGGACGCGTGGACGGCTAGTGGTAAATCGCGGCTAGTGGTAAATCGTTTACCGGCTTCATCGGGCATCATCCCCAATAAAGAACACATGTATGATCTATTAAAATAATCATGTGTTATTTCTTGTTAACTAATCTATTTCATAAGGATTTTGGGCTTTGAGAATTAAATTCATATTTATTTTTATTTTTCGTTGCGTGTTATATGAATTTGATTTGGTACCACTTGCCGAGTTAGAGCTGTACCACTTGCGTTATCTGATTTTTCCCATTGTATTTTATCCATCATGACTTTGGGTTCGTCACTGGTGTTGTTATGCAGGTATCGTACATAAATAGGTATTATGGAAAAGCTCATTTTGTGATGTAAAGGGAGCTCTCTTGAGCTGCTTTTTCATCACATCCAGGTTGCTCGCTTTTGACTGGACCTGCTTGTGGCTTCTGCAACGAAGAGACAGGAAGCAATTTTGGTTTCTGAGGTGGGGAAGAGAGTCAGTGCCACAATGTACCAGGCCAGTGGGTACAACTAACTTCGGATCTACCCAGACCATTATTTAATTCGATTTTGATCGGGCCTGAAGCCTTAGTTTAAAGAAGATCCAAAGTATTGATCCTTAATCAAATTTAAAACTAGTTTAAATATAAGCTAAAAATCTAAACTGCTTTGCATTTTATTTTATTCAATAACAATTCATATAACAATTCATATAACAGTTGAGAACACTACAAAAGTTTAATTGCTTTGCAGTATCCTTTTGTTATGATAAATTGCAATTCATTGAATGTTTTAACCTTATATTACTTTTTTTAGTTAAAACAATATGGTTGTGACAGAGATATGGTATAGAAGTGTGACTAAAATCACTCAAAGTAAGAAGCTTATTTTATCTTCGAACATTTGCAAGTAAAAGTTATGGCTAGATGTAACAATATATATATATATATATATATATATATAGAAGCTATCTCTCAATTGCATGTCAAATCAAGAGTAGATAAGATCAAAACTTTTCCTATTGTTTCAGTTTTTAACATGTAGCACTTGAATATTTGCAATGCTTTATGGATCAAGTTTGCTCAGCAACCAGTCATGTTCATATGGTTGGTTATGAGTTTACCATATCTGAATCTTTCTTAGGATCTAGAATGAGTAAATTGAGAACGAGTAAATTGAGTTGAGCGAGTCATGGTAGCTTGTAGCAGGATTTGCTACGGACTGGGGAAGCACTGCTTACAAAGCCTACAAATTTAGGGGCACCTAGCCAGTACTTGTATGAACTCAAGTTTTAATTACATGACCGTCAAATATGATGTAACCATAATTGCTTGGATAGGCTTGTCTCATGTAATCAAACTTCTCTAACAAGCTCATCTGAAACAAATTTTACTTGGCTTCTTGTTTTTCCCTTCATAAACATATTTCATTTTGCCAACTAAAATAGAGGATAAGAGCAAACCACCTAGAGAAATTTCCCGAGTAATCGTTATTGCCCAAGAGATATATCTATTGCTTCCAATCCACTCCAAGACATATTCGCTGGTAATTTTTTGGGAAATTGAAATGCATATCAACATAAGTACTTTTGTTCGGAACTGCTGTGAAAACATATTTTATAACCCTAAGTACTACACCAAAAATGTCTAGGTGTTAGATATGCATTAGGTTTAGGTCTTAACTAGGTACTTAATAAACCACCATACTTTGTAGTTGACATCCTCAACAGCTTGCTCTGTGGGGTCTTACTGTGGTCTAGGTAGACCTATTCATGTGATGGCTCACTAGAGTTGGGCATCGGGCCATACCCGACATGAACCGGGCCATGCCAGCACAGCCATTAAGCTATGCCGTGCTGGGCTCAAAAAATGTGGCCCGGCATGGCATGGCCCACATCGGGCCCATGCCAGCCAACGTGGCCCAGCACGGCCCATAATATTTTTTAATAATTTTTTGTAAAAAAATTATTTTTTTAATAAATTAAAAAATTATTGAGAATAAAGGAATTTATTAATATGAAGCCACCTTAATGATGGGGGGTTTGGCATAGACCCTACCAGTTTATTAATTTAAAATCAAAATGATACATGAAGGAAGGCTAGGCCTGACTTTCAGAATACAATAAGAAAGGAGAAAAAATAGAGATGACTCACTTTAACAATTAAAAAAATAAAAATATATAATTATAAAAATAGAGATGACTCACTCATCAGTAGTATTTGTGTCATCATCATCTTCGCTGGTTAAGTCATGTTCACCTTTATCTTGAAGCATTGCCTCAGCATCCAATCAATCTTTGAAGCTAGAGGGAATTTGTGTTTGAGGTCGGGGTTGGGGATTAGTTTTCTCACCCTTAGAAAAAGGGTGGATGCCAAAATTACTTTCGTTATAAGATGTCATATCTAAAATTTTTAATTAATGAATGCAAAAAAGTAAAAACTAACCATAAGAAGAAATTGAGAAGAGGATCAGAGGTGAAGGCGTGGAGCTGAGATTTGTGAGCTACTGAGCTTCCTCTTGTGCTCTCGCCAGTCGCCTCTCAACAAGAAGTGACCTCCTTTCTCTTGTACTTCTCAACAAGAACCTCCTCTTGTGAAGCACTTGAACACTTGCTAGAGTTGCATAGCACTTGCCAAAACACTTGCAAACTAAAATTTAAATTGCTAGAGCTTTCTAGAAGAAAGAAATAGTAGTAGTAGACAAGGAGAGAAGAGTTGGCTTGGTGTGATGAGAATGAGGAAGGAATGGGCTATTTATAGAAGTTCTATTTTTTTTTAAAAAATACCCTTCAGTATAGCTGTTATATAGCTATTGAGAGGGTAAAATGGTTAAAACCCCTCCTACGGCTTTATAGCCGTTTCTAGCCATTTTCAATGGCTAGAAACGGCTATAAAGCTGTTAGGAGCCGTGCTAGGCATAGCCCATAGTGGGCCGTGTCTGGCCTAGCACAGCTCACCATGGGCTTTGTGGGGTCTGAAATTTTTTTGGATGTGCTGTGCCCAGCAAAACCCGTTTGTTACTAGGTCGTGCCATGCATGATATGCCCAAGGGAGCGGCCTGTTGGGCTTGGGCCAGGTTCAACCCGAACCCAGCCTACCAAACCTGATTTACAACAGTGTTTAAACTCATGTTTGCTCAACTCGAACCCGAAAGACACGGGTTTAACCCCGGCCTGATTTGCAATTGACCCGGATTCGGGTTGACCGCAACCCGAACCCGAGATAACACGAACCCAAGGATTATCCAAACGGGGGTAGCTTATCGGTACTAGATTTTTTGGGGCATTGAGAGCGCCAGTCGGGTCGGACGAGATGGCCAACTTGAGGGCGAGGAGGGCAAGGCCATCGATCGCAGGCGAGAAAAAGAAGGAAAACATAAAGGTGAATCACCCGCACATTTCATTTCACTTTCTGCCTCCTCCTCTTCTTTGTTTACGACACCGCCATCCTGCAACGAGGCATTACAACGAGGGAGAAAGCGGAAAAGAGAGGCAGAGGGAGGCCGCGCCTTCTACAAATCGAAAGGGTTTTTAGTGTTTGAAATGACGAAAATGGATGTAGGTTGGTTTGATCAGACGGAAGTGAATGGACTAATGGAAGATGTGATGGAGGGTATTTTGGTAAATGTGGAGGGATGGTTTTCAAAATGCTTCTGGTTGTGGTGGTGAGCATCGGGAGGTGAGATGAAATTGGAGCTTTCTCCAACTTTTGTCGCCTTTCGCATGAGGAGCCCACGAAATAAAATAACCATCTGGTTTTTTAAAAAATATACCTCCCATGACCGGTGCGCCCAAGTCGAAAGCAAGTTGTACAACATAGGGGCTCAGATGTCATGAATCTCATTGTTCTCTTTGATCCATGAATGATGAAGACATCAAGTCAAGCAATGGTCAGTCCCTCATCCTCGAGTAGTCCTCTATTTCATCTAGCAAATCTTTGTTCTATCTGATCTCCTTAAATTCAAAGGTTAGGGTTGTTAATTAAAACAATTGGAAGCTGTGGACATCCCGTCGTAGCCACTACAATCCTTTATATTCCCTGGCATTCAATCTTCGTTACGGATAGGTTTTTTTTTTCTGATAATAATTTCTTTTTAATTAACCGGTGCTTGGGATCTAAGATGAGAGTAACCAATCATCATCTTCTTCTCTTTGGAGACCGGACTAGGGATATTGGATCAAGAGTTCTCAGTCGCGGTGTTATCTTCCACCATAAACATCAGATAAGGTATGTTCTTATGTTTCATCTTCTTACTTGATTTAGAGCCAGAAGCTAAGTTTCTTCTACCTAACACCCTATTGCCTTGAAAAGCCCCCCGGCCTAGTATCCGAACAGCACTTTAGCTGGTAATCAATCCACTACTGCTCCTCTCTATTCTATTCTTTGGTTTGAAATATAAGCCAATTAATTCACCGTAACTAGCTTTGGCCATTGCCGATCTTGTTTCTAGCCATGGAGTTTGAGCTCCATGAGTGGCTTCGTGAGGAAGAAGAAGATCTTTGAGTCAATTTAAATCAAATGGGCTCATGATCCAAAGAGGACTGGTTAAACTGAAATTATAACCCGATCCATTCGGCTTAACACTAGTAGAAAAAACATTTTTAGCGACCGCCACTGGTGGTTGCTAAAAGTTAAAAAGTAGTCACTAATAGTTTTTAGCGACCGCTTAGCGACCGCCACATGTTGGCCACCAGAAACTCGTCGCTAAAGACTTTTAGCGACCGCCAATGGCGATCGCTATAGTATTAGTGACCGCCTGAGCGACCGCTTGGTGGGGGCAGAATTTGACTTTTAGCGACCGCCTGAAGGGCCTTTAGCGACCGCCTAGGCGGTCGCTAATACTATATATTTTTTTTTTTTTATTTTTTTATTTTCTGACTATTAGCGACCGCCTGAAGGCCTTTAGCGACCGCCTAGGCGGTCGCTAATACTATATATTTTTTATTTTTTTATTTTCTATTTTTTGTTCTGAAGGATCATTGGCGACGTCCTTTTAAGCCATTTGCGACCGCCTAGGCGGTCGCTAATACTGGATTTTGTTATTTTCTAATTCATTTTATTTTTGGTTATTATATTTTTTTTTTGTTTGGGTACCTATACATGTTTTACAAAATTATATAAACTAAATATTAAAATTAAATTATACA
>UESW01001450.1:301096-375260 GCA_900491605.1 Calamus simplicifolius | reverse complement strand
GTAAATCTTATTTTTCTTCACTTCAATTATCTTCATAAATTCATTAAATAAACTCTAATTTAAACCAATTCTTCTTTTTAATCTTAATAACTAGATATCCTCTAATCTTTTTTCTTTAATTATATCTAAATATTTATGTTTTATTATTTATTTTAACGAATCTTATATAATATCTCTAAGTATATGAATAAAGATTTTAATATCATAATTTACAAGTTTAAGGATAATCATTACTCAGATAGAACTAAGATTTTTTGAATAAAAATTTAAGTTTAAATTTAAGTTTAAGTTGATTCTTTTTAATGATATTTAAATTTTTTAATAGATATATATATATATATATATATATATATATATATATATATTAATTATTAATTACTAAATTTTAACTATAAAATAATAGTTAAATACTTGTCTTCAATAGTATATTTTGGATTAAATCTGAATAGATTTCAATGGCTCAGTAGATTTCAAATTTCTTTCAATCCAATCAATAAGTAGATTGAATTTAGATTTAAAATCAAAATCTAATAAAAAAAATGAATTGGACATAATCCGATATGATCGTTCTGTTTGCAGCCCTTATAGTTCTTAAAAAAATCAGAAGCAGCTATTCACTAACATCGACTTGCTCGCTAACTTTAATTGATCACTTCAATTTTATATTCCGTATGACTGGAAACTTTCAATAGCTTATTCCACAATCCCCCGAGAATGCGTTCTCCGAAGACGACCATCCAGGTCAAGATGATAAGTTAATTAAAGGCAACTTGAAAAAGAAAAGAAAAAAGTCTTGATGAGAGCGATTAGTTTTGCTGTGAGATGT
This sequence comes from Calamus simplicifolius, assembly GCA_900491605.1. NCBI lineage: Eukaryota > Viridiplantae > Streptophyta > Magnoliopsida > Arecales > Arecaceae > Calamus > Calamus simplicifolius. Next base: position 374,434 of record UESW01001450.1, on the reverse strand, counting down.
CCTGGAAAGGGGCATCCATTTTCATCCATACATCCATGTGATGTAAGGCAATTTCGTATCCCAAGGCTGCAGGCCTAGGGTCATAACTCGATCATAGCCGTCCGCTCCCTCTAAATCAAACCAAGGCATAGGTGTCATCTTTTCATGATATTGTAAAAATAATTGGGTTAGGGTTGATAGTTAAAAGCAAGTCTGATTCAATAGGTCTAAATTTCATCTCCCTTCGTGCCTTCATGGCAAAGGAAATAAAAAAGAATGGCGTCAGTGCCGATTCCTTGGAAAAAAAAAATAATAATAAGGTCATGCACGGGTCATTTGCTCAGACCTGTGTATCAATAACAATGTGTCAAGGCTCGGGTCATGCTCGGTTTCTGGAAGTGTTACCATGCCTAGAATTTATTTATTTTAATATTTTATTCATGCAAGATATATGTTAAAATTTATATGAAAAAATTTAAATATTCAATATTTAGTATAACCGCTAGTTTTATAAAAATTATTTGAAATATTATTATACTCAGCAAAAAATTTAGGCATTTTTGATAGGTGATAGGATTTTTTTTAAAAAAATATCATAAATATTATTATCAAAAATTGAATCTAGTAAGCATGAATGTTGCTATATGTTACTTATGTGCCTGTTGAATTTATTATGAGATATTAATTCATGTTCTAATTTAATTTTATATTCATTTACGTATATGAAACTTAAATATTAAGCTACGTAAACTTGTATGATGCTTAGGTAAAGTTTAGTTATTTAACATGGAAAAAGTTATGACAAATTTAACCATAAGCTATAAACTCTCAATCAACTATGATTCATAACATATTATCTCTACCTTTCAAGGCTTATACAAAGACTTATAATATCGAGACCTATTTCATAGAGGATATATCGGCGATATATTTCTGATCCATCTCCATAAGGTTAAATACGACCCTATTTTGACCCATCATACGGTTTATATGTAGCTATGGTTATGACCGTAGAATTGTTATCATAATTTTTAGAATTAAAGATTTAAGTTTTAAATTTATTATTGTTGTTGTAAATGGCATGCGAGAATTACTATAGAAATTATTTATAATAATATTATTTAAGTACATGTATCTTAAGCATGACTAAGGATTACTTTCATTAAGTTTTATGATTGTTTTTATTTCAGAGATCAAGATATAACAAAAGTTAGGTAGCTGCTGGCTAAGAACTGATTTCATTTTATTATAGGATATTTATTGCTTTATGTAGTAGTTCCCTATGTTGACATTGTAGACATGGGCATTATTTGGATATTAATATTATGCTTAATTTTGATTTGTTAATTGAAAATTTATTTATTTCAATTTATTATATGTAATAACTCTAAGAAGGTGCCTTGCTGTTAGGATTAAAATTTTCAATTGTACGGTGAATTGTCATGTCTTATATCTATATCCATAACCGATTTGAGGCATGACAATCCATTGGTGGCTCAAATTTCACACCTATGGTGCCCACAGGTTTGTCCACCATAGCCACCAACATCACCATATCGGTAGCCATTAATAAAACTTTAGATTAGGAGAATGAGCACCAAAAGAGCACTAGAATGTATACTATGTATTAGTATGATATAATATTGTACTGTATTGTATTAATCTAGTTTGGGTCCGATACCAATTTTGTAAACCTTGACCTATGATACAACAAAAAGAAACAAATCATAGCAACTAAAGTTCATTGCACATCAAATAATTCCAAGCAATTAAAGCCTACTCAAACTTGGAATGCAATGAATCAATTTGATCTAATCAAAGCACTGACAACATAGAGTATTCAACTAGATGGAATTCTGTCCATCCATTGCATATGAATGTTTGAAATGAGTTGAATCATAAGCTATCCTCGTAAGGCTAATGCATGCCAATTCACTAACACCCTCTCAACTTTGGTAGTTATTAAGGCTTGCAAATGGATCGAATAGACCCATGATCCAACCTAATCTCAACTCAATTAGACCCGATCCAATTTATATTTAGAGAGTCATGGGTTAGGTCAAATTTGAAAATTGAACTCGATCTAAATTTTAAATTAGATCGGTCAAAAAAAAATGTAAATATTTTAATCTTAACAAACATGCAAATCTTGCTTTCCTTCGCTTCAATTATCTTCATAAATTTATTGAATAAATTGTAATTTAAATCAATCTTCTTTTAATTTAACAACTAGATCTCCTTCAATCTTTTTTTCTAATTATATCTAAATATTTATTTTTTATTATTTATTTTAATGAAATTTTATTTATAATATTTTTTAGTATATGAATAAAGATTTTAAGTATTATAATTTATAAACTTAAGAATAATTATTTATTTGGATATAACTAAAATTTTTTGAATAAAAATTTAAGTTTAAATTTTTTTTAATTTTTTATCAATCTATATTTGATTATTAATTATTAAATTTTAATTATAAAATAATAGTTAAGTACTTATCTCAAATATTGTATTTTTGGATTAATCTAAATAGACTTCAATGATTCATTGAATTTAAATTTTTTATATACTTGATTCAATTTAAAATAAATAAATAAAATTAAAATATAAAATTAGATTGAATCAGAATTAGATATGACCTGGATAATTTGTAGCCCTTGTAGTTGTTAAAAAATCAAAAAAAGTTATCCACTAACATTTGTTCGGACTTGCGCACTACTTTAATTGATCGCTTCAATTTAATATGCTGTGACTGAAAACTTTCAGTAACTTATTTGCGATCCCCGAGAATTAGGGTTGAAAATGGATCGAATAAATTTCAACCGATCCGTATTCGAATTATATCATATTCGGATATTTATTTTTCAGTCCAATCGGATCCGAATACAAATTCGGATATCTAATCAAAAATTAATCAGATATGGATATAAATTCGGATATCTAATCAAAAAATTAATTGAATACGGATACGGATTCGGATATTTAATCAAAAAATTATATCTTCATTCTTTGCTTCTAATTCTACCCTAGGAATCATATCAAAGTGGATTTTAATATTTTTGTTCCAATTAAGTACATTGAGAGAGAAGTGACTGGATGATGTGCAAGCATGTGCAATGAGGATTTTAGGAAGCCTAGGTAAAAGAGAGACTTAGGTTTGTATATCCATATCCATATGTATATAATAAATATGGATATGCTTGATATTCAATTTGTATTCGTATTCGTATATAATAAATATGGATATATTTGATATCTGATTTATATACATATCTATTTAGAACAAATATGAAAATAAATTTTAATATTCGTTTAGTATCCGTATCTATATTCGTATCCGTTAAAAAATATGAATACAAATATGAATATACTACTATTCGATCCGTATTCAATTCATTTTAGCTTTATCGAGAATGCGTTCTTCGAAGATCACCATCCAGGTCAAGAGGTTAAGTTAATTAAAGGCAACTTGTGAAAAAAAAAACAAAAACAAAAGTCTCGTTGAGAGCGATTAGTTTTGTTGTGAGCCGTCATGGACAGGGGCATCCATTTTCATTGCGGACATCCGGGTAAAGGGACCCATTCATGTGATGCAAGGCAATTACATCTCCCAAGGCTGCAGGCCTAGTGTCATAACTCGATCATAGCCGTCCACTCCCTCCAAATCAAACCAAGGTCTTTTCATGATATTATAAAATTTCTAACAAATAATTAGGTTAGTGTTGATGGTTAAAAGCAAGTCTGATTCAATAGGTCTAAATTTCATCTCCCTTCGTGCCTTCGTGGCAAAGAAAATAAAAAGAATGGTGTCGGTTCCTTGGAAAATTCCTACAAGCCACCTACGCGCTAAGGAAACGGTCTCGCCTCCTCTCCGCTGTGCACGTGGCCACGACCACGTCCGGAAAATTAGCTCGGAGAGGTGGGGTGTTTCCTGTAAATAGAAGCCGAACCTCTCTTGGAAACCCATTTCATTTTCTTTCTCCTTCCTGCTTCTAGCTCTCCCTCTGTTTTCCCCATTGCCGGCAGCAGTGGAATCACTGCTAAGCAAGACTGCGATTAATCCCCTGTTTCGTCTAGCAAACCTCTGCTCCCTCTCATCTCCTTAAATTCAATGGTTAGGGTTGTTAATTAGAACAATTGGATGCTGTGAAAATCCCGTCGTAGCCACTGCAATCCTTCCTATTCCCTGGCATTCAATCTTCGTTACGGATAGGTTTTTTTTTTTCTGATTATAATTTCTTTTTAATTAACCGGTGCTTGGGATCTAAGATGAACTCTCTCATTTGTAGGATGGGTTTTCCCTTCTTGATCTACTTCTAGTAGACTAACCAATCATCATCTTATTCTCTTTGGAGACAGGACTAGGGATATTGGATCAAGAGTTCTCAGTCGGGGTGTTATCTTCCACCGTAAACATCAGATAAGGTATGTTCTTCTGTTTCATCTTCTTACTTGATTTAGAGCCAGAAGCTAAGTTTCTTCTACCTAACACCCTATTGCTCCTCTCTATTCTATTCTTTGGTTTGAAATATAAGCCAATTAATTCACTGTAACTAGCTTTGGTCATTGCCGATCTTGTTTCTAGCCATGGAGTTTGAGCTCCATGAGTGACTTCGTGAGGAAGAAGAAGATCTTTGAGTCAATTTAAATCAAATGGGCTCGTGATCCAAAGAGGACTGGTTAAACCAAAATTATAACCCAATCCATTCGGCTTACTCAATTGATTGAAGTGACCTTTGAGGTTCTAGTTGGGTGAACTCATTTTGACCTGATGTAGGTTAACCAGATCTAGAATTATTTTAGAAGTTGGTTCAACCAAATAATGCTTTAATATTGAATCTTTTTTATCTGATTCTTGGATCTAATCAATTGAATCCAGCTAATCTCAAACCCAATTTCTTTCTGGGCTAACCTGTAGCCATTGAGCTAAATCAATTAGATTTATTTTATTTCGTCAATTGGACTGAATCATGTTTGTTGGGTTCCATCAATTGAACCCAATTTATATCCTTAGGTCTGAACCTGAGCCAGTTAGATTTAATCAGCCGAGTCCAATCAGATTTGACCGAACTCAATTTGATGATCTCTGGTGGATTTTATTGTGAACCCAGAACCCGATTCAGGTTCAAATTAGAGAACCAAACTTTTGGTTTAGGCTTAAAATTGTGGTTTGTAACCGGATTGAGCCTGGTTCAGTAAACCAGTATCCAAATTGAACTTGAATTCAAATTGAGCCAAATCCCTAAACCAGAAGTTCAATTGGAGCCAATTAGTGAACTAGAAATTTAATTTAACCCAAATCAGTGAACTAGGAAGTTAAATTAGAGCTAATGGAGTTGGGTTCAAGCCAAATAAAGCTTGGCTTAATTTAATTAGACTAGTCTAATTAAACTTCAATTAAGCCACCTAATGACCTAATTAAGCCTCAACTAACCTAATTAAGCGAGTGTAGGTCTAATTAGGATCAATTGAGTGGATTAGATGATTAGATTAGAAGGGTATAGACATCATGAAACCCTAATTAAATCTATTCAAGTTTAGGTATGAGGGTTATATTGGTAATTTTAAATTTAAAGGCTAGAAGGGCGTAAAGATAATTTTTTTTAATTATGAATTTTAGTAGATTAATTAATTATTTGTGATTATAATGATAGGTGATCATTCAGTGGTTGATTAATAGAAGTTGGTGGATTATTGTAGAGAAGATTGTATTAATAATTTAAGGTATGGATTTTACGCCTATTCATATGTGATATGCTTTAATTAATAATTTAAGGTACCGAAGGTCCTTCTCGTACCTAGTTCTAAAGTGTGTCGGCCTTATAGACACCGACTACGTCCTTCACGAGATCCACAAAGGTATATGTGGGAGCCATCTAGGGGGCAGAGCGCTGGCATACAAGGCTCTGCGCCAGGGATACTACTAGCTCACTATGAAGAAAGATGTCGTCAAGCTAGTTCAAAGGTGCGATAGCTGTCAGCGACATGCCAACATCCAGCGATAGCCGACCTCTCAGCTGAGCCCCCTAGCGGCCCCATGGCCCTTTGCTCAGTAAGGGATGGACATTCTGCGACCATTCCCCCCGACATCCGGTCAGAGAAGGTTCCTACTTGTTGCCATCAACCACTTCACCAAATGGGTGGAGGCCGAGACGCTGGCAAAGATCACCGAGAGCAAGGTGAGATCATTTATCTGAAAGTCTATTATCTACCGTTTCTAGCTACCCTACACCCTCATTACCAACAACGGTCAGCAATTTGATAACACCCCCTTCAGAGGATTCTGCACTAAGTTGAGCATCTACCAGCAGTTCACCTCCGTCGGCCATCCACAAACAAACGGAGCAGCCGAGGTGACTAATCGCACCATCCTTCAAGGGCTCAGAACGCAACTGGTTGACTTCAAAGGAAGATGGATGGAGGAGCTTCCTAATATGTTGTGGGCCTATCACACGACGCCGCGAGCTCCAACTGGAAAGACCCCTTTCAACCTCATGTTCGGGTTCGAGGCCATCATCCCCATGGAAATAGACATCCCGAGTCCTCAAGTGGAGTCATATAATGAAGAAGAGAACCCAAACCGACTGCGAGCCAACCTCGACCTCGTCGAGGAGGCACATGGCCGAGCGCGACTCAGGATGGCTGCCTATCGCCAGAAAGCCGCCAAGTACTATAACGCTCATGTTCGCCCTAAGATATTCCTCCCAGGGAACTTGGTTCTTAGGTGAGCCAAGGTCTCGAAGCCAACGAAAGAAGGCATGCTATCGCCTAACTAAGAGGGACCCTACTGGGACACCGAAGCCCTCCACCATGGAGCATACCAAAATGAGGTACTGGACGAGCAGACACTCCCCTACACTTGGAACTCGAATAACCTCCGTCGGTTCTACCACTAATGTATACAAATATTTAATTATGAATTTGAGCATTTTACTCTTTTATGAGTTTGTGTGACTCACCCTTTTTGGCTAATAAAGATATGTTCAAGTATATCACTTTTTCAGCCAAAGCCCGACTTCGGTTGGCACTGAAAGCCCAAAACTAGCTCGACACCAAAGCCCGACTTCGGGTGACACGAAAGTCCAAAGCCAGCTCGACACCAAAGCCCGACTTCAGTCGGCACCGAAAGCCCGAGGCCAGCTCGGCACCAAAGCCCGACTCTAGTCGGCATCGAAAGCTCGACTCCGATCGGCACCGAAAGCCTGAGGCCAGCTCGACACCAAAGCTCAACTCCGATCGGCACCGAGAGCCCAAGGCCAACTCGGCACCAAAGTTCAATTCCGGTCGGCACTGAAAGCCCAAGGCCAGCTCGGCACCAAAGCCTAACTCCGGTTGGCACTTAAAGCCTGAGGCCAGCTCGGCACCTGAAGATTGATCCCTGTCAGCACCAAAACCCTACGGCAAGTCAGCGCTCGGGCCTACTACAAGGTCAGCACCCAAGACTGACCACGAGTCTTCATAAAGGCCGGCTCCAGAGCCAGCCTCGGCACTTGCTTTGAGATCCGCTCTAGCACTACAATCAAGTCCCGAGCTCGCTTATGGCGAACACCGGGACTGATCCGCTCTAGCCTTCCTCTTACGCTCTCGGAAGCCCTGGAGGTAAGCGTCCATGGAGGCCTCTGCCACCTCGTTAGCAAAGTTGGTGGAGCTCCAAAAGCGCTCCACTACTTCTGCTGCCGCCCCCTCCACCACCGTGGCCCTTTCCTCAACATCTTGCGCCCTCTAAAAGGCTTTGCTCGCTCGGGCAGCAGCATCGACGACCTTGGCATCGGCATCGATAGCCCTGGCATCCGCCATCCATGCGATCTTCTCTGCATTCTCGGTTTGCCCCTCAAGTTCCCTCACCTCCTGGATCACTGTATCCAGTTGGTACCGATTAGCCTCCAGCTCGACCACCTTTATCGCCAACTCCGCTTCAGCGACACGGGCATGCCTGAGGTCGATCACTCCCTGCCGCCTGATCTCCTCGACCTCCCCTTGGAGCAACCCAAGGGTCCTCTTGGCCTCCTCGGCCTCCCTCCGGGCCACCCCCAGCGCCCTCTGGGCCACCTCAGCCTCCCTTCGGGCTGCCTCTAGTGCGTCCTCAGCCTCCCTTCGGGCCACCTTCAGTGCACTTTCAGCCTCCTCGGCCCTGGCCATGGCAGCCAAGGTCACCTGTGTTGGCCCAGATGGCAACCCAAGAGGGGAGGGTGAATTGGGTTCTTTTAAAAATTAAGCCTTTTAAAGTAATTTAAACTATTGATGAGAGAATGCAAACAATTAATTCAAGTTAAAGCACGATAGCAAGAGAGAGATAAATAAGCACGGCAAACACAGAAATTTTATAGTGGTTCGGTGTATCCAACACCTACGTCCACTCCCAAGCTCCACTTGGGTCCACACTATAATCACCTCGATTACAGTCGAGTTGTTTTACAAGCTTACAACCCAAACTTGTTATTTCCCGGGATCACAACGAACCCAGCCGGTTTTACACGGGCTCACCAGCACAAAACCCAACACACAAGCTAACCTTAGCTTGTGAAGAGGTGTACAACCTCCACTAATTCAACCCTCTGATTGAATTAGTAAACCACAAGATAAAAATGTAGTTTAATACAAAACAGCTCCTTTAGAGCAGATATTTCAAAATAAAAGCAAGGTTTAGAAGAGCCTGTTTAGATTTGATTTGAGTGCAGGCTTTTCTTCTTTTCTTCTTTCCTCAACTCCTTTGAAGTGTGGAATCGGGCCTCAGCTCAGATTCTTCACGGATTGAATGTTGGAGTTGATTTGAGCTTTTTCTTCCTTTCTTTGAATGTTGAAAATCTCTTGATTTGCTCTTGAATGGCTCTTGGATTTTCTTCTAGACTTTTCTTGGATTGATGAACTTGAGCACAGATGAAGTCTCCTTTGATTTCACGCCTTTTCTTTCACTCTATTTTTGAATCTCGGATTTTTCAAATGACGCTCTGTTTTTCCTCTTTTTCTGAAAGATTTTTCTTTTTCTCTCTTGATTTGTATTTCTTCTTTTGATTTGAAAACGGCCTCTCTATTTATAGACTCTGCGAAAAATAGTCGTTAGACACAAAGAAATCTAGCCGTTATTGAAAAATCTTACCGTTGGCGCTGAGTTGGCATTCAGAAAAATCACGCCCAGATTTGTTGGAGTCGACTCCAGCTTTAGGCGAGTCGGCTCGAAGACGCGATACCAAAAATAGAAATATTCAGAAAGTTAAGGGTCGACTCAACGAAAATAAGGTGTCGACTCCTGACAGTCGGGGGTCGACTCATGAAAAGCAAGGGGTCGACTCGAGAAGTGCTCAGAAAAATAATTCTCTGGTGTCTGAGCGGAGTCGACTCACACAGTCATGGAGTCGGCTCGACAAAATCGGGGGTCGACTCGAGAAATCACATGGGTCGACTCGAGACAAACAGACATCTCTGTATACTGAGTGGAGTCGACTCTGAAACTCTAGAGTCGGCTCCGGAACGTATCAAAAATCAGAGAATTTTCTGATTGACTTTGAAATTCGTTCCAGATTAATTTTAAATCAATTTTTGACTTGAATACAATAAAATTGTCATTAGGAATCAATTCAAGAAATGTTCCAAAAACTCATTGATTGAGATATGAAGTATAAAAATTTCTTTTTGAAAGCTTAAACATGGAGCTTGAAGTTACTTTCAAATTGATTAAAGTCATACTTAACATACTCATTGATTATTCTAAATAAATTCATTGCTCATGTAAATAAATTCATTGCATCTTTTAATATACTCATGGCTTTTGGTAATCATCAAAATCAATAAGATTGGGGCAACAATTTCTCAACAATCTCCCCAACAATCTCCCCTTTTTGATGATGACAAAAACATTGAGTATATGCATGATTAATTAAAGAATTTATTTTATTTTCATAGTTAGGCTCCCCCTGAATGAGGTAGCTCCCCCTATGAAACTCAAATAAATATTCCATTCATTCAATTTAAGCTTATACACAGTTTAATGTCAAAATTCAGCCTTTTCATCTAAATTGCTTTTTCATTCATTCACTGTATGTGTAATGTTTAATTATTACTTCCTTTTCTCATTCATTCAATTATTTATTATATGCATATATAATAACATTCGTTTAATTTCTCCCATGCATATACAGTTATAAAACTCTCCCCCTTTTTTGTTCAACAAAAAGGTAGAGAAGCATCAAACATAATCACATTCATGATTTAAGATATGTTTAACAAGAACTGAGATTCATTGATAATAGGAGAAGTACATTCAAACTCAGACTACATTGAACATTCAAAACTGACTTTTCATTACATCATGTATCAAAATGTAAAACATAATATAAATTTCATTACATTGCAAAGACTAAACATCTATTACATCAAAAATGTGTCCTTACAATCCTTGTTAAGTGATCTATAATGTTCTTCATTCCGTCAGTTTGAATCTTAACATAATCTTTCAGTCTTTCATCTACAAAAGTACAAGCAGTTAAAATCTTGTCTTGAAGTTCAGCATTGCACTTTGCATAGGTCTCACCATCTCCACAGATGTCTTTAAGTTCTTCAAAAATATTCTTTAGATCACCACTTAAAGACTCAGTAGAGGAGCTAAGAGTAGATTCAATCTTGGTGATCCGATCATCTAATGAATAAAGAGTTTCTTTAAGATTCATGAATTTATTGTCAAACTCAGTCTTCAATTTATCCGCCTGATCATCAAGAAGACTCTTGAGCTGCATTAACTGAAGATCTGAAAAACCGACAGATGAAGAAGATGACTGATCAACCATCGGAGCAGGAGAAGGGGCCGGAACAGGAACAGAAGAGCTAGGAGGTACAGGAGATGAATGTCTAACTGACGGTCCAGGTGCCTCAACATCAGCGGCTCTATCTTCCAACATACTTTTCCTTTCCCATCTGCCATCCTTCTTCACAAATCCCATTCTATGAATAGTGGCCAAACTATAGTAATCAGTGTGTCTTAAATTTCTCATTGGCTCACTATCGGAAATGATTATCCCTTGGCTTTGAAAGATCTTAGTTAATATCATGCCATAGGGTAGACTAGATTTCCTCTTGCTCCCACAGTCAGCAATGTACCATAATATGCTCGGAAGATTGATAGGTCTTCCAGTCACTATAGCATCCATACAAAGATATCTCTCTCAGAAACATAATCAAATCTCCCAATCTTAGGGAATAGAATCCTACTACAAATGTTATGGAGAAGTCTTAATTCCAAGGATAGTTGATTTGCATAGGACTTCTTCAAAACCAACAATTTCTTTATTTAAGCAATCTTGATAGAGCTGGGCTCCTATCATCAGGTGAAAAAGTAGAAGTACCAGACACTGGAAGTTCCAACAATCTTGAGAGTAAATCCACTGTCACATTTATTCTATTTCCTCTAATGATGCTGACTAATCCATTATCTCCTCTTGACAGATTTTTATAAAATTCTTTAACTAGGGGGGTAGGTTGGACAATCTAAAGAACATATTTCTCCCATCCCATTTCAATTAACTGCCTCCCCACAAGAAAACCTTCTGCCTCAAATAATTCAAAATCAACCTTTCTCCCGGTTGTAATCACTCTATCGGCTAGACGGTCTACCTGAGATGTGGCCGTAGTAGGAGAAGCACTCGGAGTTGAAGAGGATGAGGTGGAATCCATGCTCGGAGAGGGTTCGCGAGCGGGACGCCTCACAGTCTTCTTCACCGCCTTCTTCCTTTTCATCCCGGCCGCTCCAAGGCTAGAACCACGGGTTTTAGGAGCCATTTGATTAGTGGAAAGGTTAATCAAGGATTTCTAAGGATTTGGTAGGTTAGGAAAAATTTTGGAGAGAGTATTTGATTGATTTGAGATGATAGAAGTGAGCGAGGAGTCGACTCTGCCCTAGATAAATCGACCTGGGACCACTTCGAGTCGGCTCCCGCAAAGTGTGGGGTCGACTCCGGGTAGTCACAGAAATTTATCCCGAAGTGGAGTCGACTCGCACAGAGATGGGGTCGGCTCCAGAGTTTCAGCAGAAACATGGAGTCGACTCCGATACTGACCGAGTCGGCTCCGAGACCATTTCAGAGCAAAAACATAAAGTTTCAGAGAATCTGAAATGTGTCCGGATATTGATCATAAAAATTGATAAAAAATCATTGGATTTTAATAGATCAATTAGATATGAATTCTAGATAAGATTTCCTTAAAGATCAAAGAATAGAACAGAGTTCTAGATAATTTTTCTTAGGGGTTTCAAATCATTCTAATGGATCACAAATCCCTAACTCTCCTCTAAGATAACAGAATCTTTCTTCACTCAAGGGTTTTGTAAATATATCAGCTAATTGATCTTCAGTATTAACATAATCAAGACATATTTCTCCATTCGTTACATGTTCTCTAATAAAATGATATCTAATTTCTATGTGTTTTGTTCTAGAATGTTGAATTGGATTTTTTGTTAGATTAATTGCACTTGTGTTGTCACATTTTATAGGTGTTTGTCAAGTGTGATACCATAGTCTTCAAGTTGTCGCTTAATCCATAGGATTTGAGCACAGCAACTTCCAGCTGCAACATATTCAGCTTCAGTAGTTGATAATGCAACTGAATTTTGCTTTTTGCTAAACCATGAGATTAAGTTACTTCCTAAGAATTGGCATGCACCACTTGTGCTTTTCCTATCTAACTTACATCCAGCATAATCAGAATCAGAATATGCAATTAAGTTCAATGTTGAGTCTCTAGAATACCATAAGCCTACATTTTTTGTTCCATTTAAGTATCTTAGTATTCTTTTAACAGCAATTAAGTGAGATTCTTTAGGTTCTGATTGAAATCTAGCACATAGACAAACAGAGAACATTATATCAGGTCTACTTGCAGTTAAGTAGAGTAGGGATCCGATTATACCTCGATAGTACTTCTGATCAACTTTCTTACCTTCCTCATCTTTGTCTAATTTGCATGAAGGACTCATTGGAGTTCCAAGGGGTTTCATTGAATCCATACCAAACTTTTTGAGTAGTTCCTTTGTGTACTTGGTTTGGTTGATGAAAATCCCTTCCTTTTCTTGTTTGATTTGGAGTCCAAGGAAGAAGTTGAGTTCTCCCATCATGCTCATTTCAAACTCACCCTGCATCAACTTAGCAAATTCTTGACATAGAAGATTGTTAGTAGCACCAAAAATAATATCATCAACATATATTTGAACTACTAATAAATCTTTACCTTTTCTTTTCAAAAATAATGTTTTATCTACATTTCCTCTTATAAAATCATTTTCAATTAAGAATTTACTTAATCTATCATACCATGCTCTAGGTGCTTGTTTCAAACCATATAATGCTTTGTGCAATTTAAAAACGTGATTTGAAAATTCATGATCTTCAAAACCTGGTGGTTGTTCTACATACACTTCTTCATTTATAAATCCATTTAGAAAAGCACTTTTTACATCCATTTGAAATAAGTTAAAATTCATGTGACATGCAAATGCAAGTAATAGTCTAATGGCTTCTAATCTAGCTACTGGTGCAAAGGTTTCATCAAAATCAATACCTTCTTCTTGATTATATCCTTTTGCAACTAATCTAGCTTTGTTTCTAATTACTATGCCATTTTCATCTAGTTTATTTCTAAATACCCATTTTGATCCTATAACAGAATGATCTTTAGGTCTTTCTACTAATGTCCATACATTATTTCTAGTAAATTGATTTAATTCTTCTTGCATAGCTAACATCCAATTATTATCTTTTTCAGCTTCTTCAATAGTTTTAGGTTCAATTTGTGATACAAATGCAAGATGATTACTAATATTTCTCATAGATGATCTAGTTCTTATTCCTTGAGATGGATCACCTATAATCAATTCCTTAGGGTGACTATAAGCGTATCTCCAATCTCTAGGAAGATCCATATCATTATGATTAGTGTTAGTATCATCATCCTTAGGTGAATCATTATCTTTAGCTTCTTGCTCATGATCTGAAGATACATCAATATTTAATTTTTCAAGATCTTTCTCAATTATGTTTGTATCTTCCTCATCATCAAACTTTTCGGAACGAGTTGCTAAAGATTCATCAAAAACTACATGAATGGATTCTTCAACAACTAAAGTTTTCTTGTTAAATACTCTATATGCTTTACTAGTTGTTGAATATCCTAAGAATATTCCTTCATCAGATTTAGCATCAAATTTGCCTAAATTATTTTTACCATTATTATGAACAAAGCATTTACAACCAAATGCATGAAAATATCTAATATTAGGTTTTCTGTTTTGCCATAGTTCATAAGGTGTTTTCTTAAGTATTGGTCTTATTAGGGCTCTATTTAAAATGTAACATGCCGTGTTTATAGCTTCCGCCCAAAAATACTTTGGTAGGTTGCTTTCACATAGCATGGTACGGGCCATGTCTTCTAAAGTCCTATTTTTCCTTTCTACAACACCATTTTGTTGTGGGGTCCTAGGTGCAGAAAAATTATGATTAATACCATTTTCAGCACAAAAATTTTCAAATAGGTGATTTTCAAATTCAGTTCCATGATCACTTCTTAGAGACACTATGGTAGTGTTTTTCTCATTTGTGACTTTCTTAAAGAATTTCAGGAATATCGAGAAAGTCTCATCTTTGTGAGCTAAAAACAATACCCAAGTGTATCTAGAGTAATCATCTACAATCACAAGACCATATTTCTTTCCTCCTAGACTTGTGGTTCTAGTTGGTCCAAAAAGGTCCATGTGAAGTAGCTCTAATGGCCTAGAAGTTGAAACAACATTTTTAGATTTGAAAGAACTTCTTGTTTGTTTTCCAAATTGACATGCATCACATATTTTGTTGTTTTCAAAATCTATTTTAGGTAGCCCTTTAACTAAGTCCATTTTAATTAGTTTTGAAATTAGGTGTGTGCTTGCATGACCTAATCTACGATGCCATAACCATCCAATTTCATTCATATTAGCATTATCAGCAATTAAGCAATGATCACTCATAGATAATTTGTCTAGATCAACCAAGTAAACATTGCCATGTCTATAACCAGTAAATACAATGCTATTATCAATGGAATTAGACACTGTGCAGAAAGAGGTTTCAAATGATACTTTAAAATCTTTATCGCACAATTGGCTTATACTAATTAAGTTATGCTTCAAACCATCAACATAAAGTACATTATCTATAAAGGTGGATGGAGTTATACGGATTTTACCAAGGCCCATAATCTGACCTTTACCATTATCACCGAACGTAACAACTCCTCCTTTCTTTTCTTCAAGGGTGATGAATTCTTCTTTGTCACCCGTCATATGTCTTGAGCAGCCACTATCAAGATACCACTTTCTCTTTGATCTCTTGGCCACAAGACATTCCTGCAATGAAATCAAACTTTATGTTTAGGTACCCAAGCTTTCTTGGGTCCTTCATGGTTAGTAGCAACAAATATTGTTCCTTTCGGAACCCATATTTTCTTCCCTTTAAAATTTAAATTCTTATTTGGTTTTTGTAAATTACATTCAAATGATTTATGCCCTTTTAAATTACATTTAAAACAAGTGATGTTACTTTGGCTAGCACGTACAAAAATTTTTTCAAAGATTTTTGTTTTCTTGATGTATTGTATCCTAATCCAGCCTTGTCAAAAACTGCTTTTTGACTATCTAAAATCATGTTTTTTAGTGGAACTTAAGGTGAATTTATCAACAATATCTTTGTATTTTTTAACTTCTTTCTTTAGAGATTCATTTTCTACAATGTGCTGTTCATTTTCCAAAGATAGAGTTTGCATTTGCTTTTTCAAATCTTTTGTCAGATTTTCGTTTTCAGATTTTAGTGTATTAATTTCATGAGTAAAATCATTCTTTTCTTTAAGAAATATTTCCCTTTTATCTTTTGAATCTTTAATTGCAAGCATCACTTCATTTTTCTCTTTAATTAAGTTTATGTTTTCAATTTTCAGAGATTTATATTTCTTTTTCAAAATCTTAAAATCATCTACAAGTTCATTGAAGGCTTCAAATAATTCATCGAAAGCAAAATCATCACAGGGGTTTTCAGTACTTACCTCGTCGTCGTCATTCGCCATAAAACAAATGTTGGCAACCTCTTTTTGTTCTTCTTCTTCGGAAGAAGATTCATCACTGTCGCTCCAAGTTGCAACATACGCTTTCTTCTTTTTCTTGAAAGTCTTTTTCAATTGCGGACAGTCATATCTATAATGCCCCGGTTTCTTACATTCATAACAGATCAAGGGGTCTTTCTCTTTGTCCTTGTCCTTATCTTTTTCCTTTTCTCCTTCCATCTTATTTCCAAATTTTCTTTTGTGGAAGGGTTTCTTTCTCCTCATAAATTTCAGAGCTGTGTCTTCATCATCATCCTCATCATCGCTGCTGCTATCTTCAACTTTTGCAGCCTTGAGGGCAATTATCTTCTTCTTTTTGTTCCTCCTCCACATGTTGCTTCATTGTCAATTCATGGGTCATAAGAGATCCAAGAAGCTCTTCCAAAGGTAAAGTGTTTAGGTCTTTGGCTTCTTGAATGGCTGTCATTTTGGCTTCCCATGATCTTGGTAATGACCTAAGAATTTTGCGAACCAATTCAGCATTAGTATAGGTTTTTCCAAGACTCTTCAAACCATTAACAATATCAGTAAATCTAGTATACATGCATGTTATGGTTTCAGATTGTTCCATGCTAAATAATTCATATTTATGCACAAGTATATTAATCTTAATTCTTTAACTTGGTTGGTTCCCTCATGGGTAACCTCTAATCTATCCCATATCTCTTTAGCGGAATTACAGGTAGAGATACGATTAAATTCATTAGCATCAAGAGAACAATATAAAACATTCATGGCTTTTGCATTAAGCTGAGCCATCTTCCTATCATTTTCATTCCAATCCCTTTCGGGCTTAGGAACTATAGAACCATCAACTAAGTGTGTGGGTGTGCTAGGTCCATTAATTATGACACTCCATAATTCATAATCAGTAGCTTGAATGAATATCCTCATTCTTGCTTTCCAATATGAATAGTTGGAACCATTAAACAAGGGTGGTCTATTTGTGGAATGACCCTCAGCAAAACTTGAGCTGGCTTATGTTACCATTTGGATCTTTCGCTCTTGATCGTATGATCAATCAAAAACAAATGAGCACAAGCTCTGATACCAATTGTTGGCCCAGATGGCAACCCAAGAGGGGGGTGAATTGGGTTCTTTTAAAAATTAAGCCTTTTAAAGTAATTTAAACTATTGATGAGAGATGCAAACAATTAATTCAAGTTAAAGCACGATAGCAAGAGAGAGATAAATAAGCACGGCAAACACAGAAATTTTATAGTGGTTCGGTGTATCCAACACCTACGTCCACTCCCAAGCTCCACTTGGGTCCACACTATAATCACCTCGATTACAATCGAGTTGTTTTACAAGCTTACAACCCAAACTTGTTATTTTCCCGGGATCACAACGAACCCAGCCGTTTTACACGGGCTCACCAGCACAAAACCCAACACACAAGCTAACCTTAGCTTGTGAAGAGGTGTACAACCTCCACTAATTCAACCCTCTGATTGAATTAGTAAACCACAAGATAAAAATGTATGTTTAATACAAAACAGCTCCTTTAGAGCAGATATTTCAAAATAAAAGCAAGGTTTAGAAGAGCCTGTTTAGATTTGATTTGAGTGCAGACTTTTCTTCTTTTCTTCTTTCCTCAACTCCTTTGAAGTATGGAATCGGGCCTCAGCTCAGATTCTTCACAGATTGAATGTTGGAGTTGATTTGAGCTTTTTTTTCCTTTCTTTGAATATTAAAAATCTCTTGATTTGCTCTTGAATGGCTCTTGGATTTTCTTCTAGACTTTTCTTGGATTGATGAACATGAGCACAGATGAAGTCTCCTTTGATTTCACGCCTTTTCTTTCACTCTATTTTTGAATCTCGGATTTTTCAAATGACGCTCTGTTTTTCTCTTTTTCTGAAAGATTTTTCTTTTTCTCTCTTGATTTGTATTTCTGTCTTTTGATTTAAAAACGGCCTCTCTATTTATAGTCTCTGCGAAAATATAGTCGTTAGACACAAAGAAATCTAGCCGTTATTGAAAAATCTTACCGTTGGCGCTGAGTTGGCATTCAAAAAATCACGCCCAGATTTGTTGGAGTCGACTCCAGTTTTAGGCGAGTCGGCTCGAAGATGCGATACCAAAAATAGAAATAATCAGAAAGTTAAGGGGTCGACTCAACGAAAATAAAGTGTCGACTCCTGACAGTCGGGGGTCGACTCATGAAAAGCAAGGGGTCGACTCGAGAAGTGCTCAGAAAAATAATTCTCTGGTGTCTAAGCGGAGTCGACTCACACAGTCATGGAGTCGGCTCGACAAAATCGGGGGTCGACTCGAGAAATCACATGGGTCGACTCGAGACAAACAGATATCTCTGTATACTGAGTGGAGTCGACTCTAAAACTCTAGAGTCGGCTCCGAAACGTATCAAAAATCAGAGAATTTTCTGATTGACTTTGAAATCGTTCCAGATTAATTTTAAATCGATTTTTGACTTGAATACAATAAAATTGTCATTAGGAATCAATTCAAGAAATGTTCCAAAAACTCATTGATTGAGATATGAAGTATAAAAATTTCTTTTTGAAAGCTTAAACATGGATCTTGAAGTTACTTTCAAATTGATTAAAGTCATACTTAACATACTCATTGATTATTCTAAATAAATTCATTGCTCATGTAAATAAATTCATTGCATCTTTTAATATACTCATGGCTTTTGGTAATCATCAAAATCAATAAGATTGGGGCAACAATTTCTCAACAATCTCCCCAACAACCTGGTAGGCACGATCGCTCCGAAGGGCGGTGTCCCTCAGGGCTGACAAGGAGTTCACTGCCAGCACAGGGAGAGCCTCCGTTAGTACACAATTAAGCAGGAAGATAATTCAAAGAGAAGAGAAGACACTTACCCACAAATGCACTGCGAAGGCATCCTGGAGGATGGTGGAGGCATCCAGCTGGCTGAACTCTGCTTCGAGCTCTGGCAGGCAGACCCTAGCCAACAGCCGCTCCATCGTGTGGCCGTGGTACGTGAGGGACATCCTGGATGGGATCACCTCGGTCCTTTCCCCCTCTATTGGCCTAGCCGAGGCCGAGGGCACGGATGTCGCCCCAAGCACCGATGGTGTTCCTCCGTGGCCCTCGCCGGTCGAGGCATCCCTTGTGGCCGCCTCAGCCACTACCGAGGCATTCCCGCTCACCGACGGGCCCTCTCCCGGAGATGGCGCGGTGGTAGGTTAGGTCGGCTCCACACTCAGGTGGACCGTCGAGGCTCTCGGCTCCTCCGGGAGCGTGTCGACGGTAAGGTCTATCGACGGATCAGTTGGCAGAGCTGTCAGTGGGACAGCGAGTGGGGCGACCGACAAGGCAACCTCCTCATCTGCCTGCTGGTCATTAGAGGGAGCAAGGGACTGAGACCGGGGTCTCTTCCTCAACCCCTCTGCCTTATCGGCGGTCCTCCACCTCTTCACAACTGCCCTCATCAAGGTTTCAATCGGTAGCCTAATATCTACACAAGTCAGAGCTGATTAAAAAAAAAGAAGGAAAAGGGAGGAATCTCTGTGGCTACTCACCACCGCTCGGGACGATGCCTGCGAGCCAGAGATTCTCCTCCAACAAGACCTCATGGCAGCGGGGGACCACAGTGGTCAACAGCTGGTTGAACACCTTCTTATCCCTCGGGACCATCGACTGATTCTTGTTGGACCCTACATCCGGATCCCCCCAGTGTGGTCTCACCCCCTCTAGGTTTGCAAAAAAATTTGGGTCTTCCACCCCTTAATGGACGTAGGAAGATCCAATCTGATGGCTCGGCGGGCCTGGGTTGAAACAACCATCAGCCCGGCTGGTGACGAAGGGTGTAAAGGCTGCGGAATAGGAAAACCCTATCCTCTATACCCTGAAGGTGGCGCAGCACCAGGAAGGCACAAATGGCTCGAATGAAATTTGGGACCAACTGTGTGGGCACTAAAGAATACCTATCGAGGAGGTTGGTGATGAAGGGATGGAGAGGCAGCCGGAGGCCCGCCTTAAGGAATACCTCGTACAGGGCAACTCTTCCAGGTCGAGAGGAAGTCACCCTGTTGTTAGGGCTAGGAAGGAATAGTCGGACACTAGCGGTAATCTCGTAAAGGGCCCTAAGGTTTGCTAGCTCCTGGGCGATCACGATAGAGGCAGCCCCTTCCAAGGATTCTCCTCTAACCCTAAGGGGAGGACCCGCGACGACTGGATGACCCCTGATGGGGGCCCGACTGGAGACATGATGCTCTGACAGAGGAACTAGGTCCTCGGAGGAAAGAGAGGAGGATGAGGACCACGGAGGCATGGGGGAAGGAGAGACCCGCAGTCACGAGGAGGAGACACGGTCCTCAGATGGAGAAGCAGAGGACCATGAAGGAGAGGAAGCCATGGAGGAAAGACAAGGAAAGGTCGAGTGGACTGAACTAGGCGAAGGAGGGAGAACAACAAGGTCCGGGCAAGGAAGACTCGGGCGAGGTTCAGGCTCAGGGGGAAGAAGAAAAAAGTCTCAAGGATGTAAGGAGTCAAGTCCGGGGTGACCCTCCTATACCCTTTTTCAAATCATCACGCCTAGTTCGGCCAGCCACGTGCACACCCGCCATTGGAGGAGATGCCTCGGCAATTGCTCGGCGCACGGAATGCGAGATTTGCAGCCAATGACAAGACATCGATAGCGTTAGTGCAATGATGACAATAATGATGATTGCCTTTATGTGGGTTCCAAAAGGGCTTCCCCTTTTCGAAAAGGATCCCCTTAGATCTGACGGTGAGGGTTGACATGAACGGTGGCGTTACAATGCCCCATACCACCGGCATTGAAGGGTCGCCGCCCTCGAGGACACGCGCCTCTCCATGACTAATAGCGCATCACGATCAACCACTTGGTGATTTTACGCCCCTTTCACCGGGCAAAAAATGGGCCAGCATCATCTTAGTGGCGGGGGGGCATCTTATGTGGCTGATCAAGCCACATTATGGCTAACAGATTAAACAACCGATGGAGCCTCAGCCTTGGACTCCAGGGTCCCTATCGGCCTCGGACTCTAGGGTCCCCCTCGGCCTCAGACTCTGGCATCCCCCTTGGCCTCGGACTCCAAGGTCCTCCTCGGCCTCGGACACCAAGATCCCCTTTGGCGTCGGACTCCAGCGTCCCCCTCGACCTCGGACTCCAATGTCCCCCCCTCGGCCTTGGACTCCAGGGTCCCCCTCGGCCTTGGACATCAGGGTCCCCCTTGGCCTCAGACCTCGAAGCCCCCTTTGGCCTCGGCTCTAGAGTCTTCTACGATCTCGGCATCTGTAACTGCCACGTGGCCCACCAACCACCTATGATTGTGTGTGGCCACTGCCAGTTATGGCGTACGCCTGATGTGACCAGGCCCACCTACAGCTTATAGCGCCGCACCTGACAGGGGGCTGGCAGGCAGGAGGACCACCCTTGACAAACTCAGGGGTGGTTACGACCTATCTTTGTCAGCCTTGCCGCCTGTCCTCTGCCGAGCAATAACATCTCGGATACAGCAACCTTCCAAAATCGAATAAAGAGGACTTCTGGACAAGTATAAGAACTTTCGCTCATAACGAGAGAAGGGATCTGAACTTCGAGCAATTCGACTAATTCTTTTAATCTTTATTTCACTACTATTTTTTAAATCACTCACTGAAACGTCGGATGGTTCCCACAGGAACAATCGGTCCCCGAAAACTTTCTTGCAAGATTTTCGTTTGCGGAAGAGACACCAGGAGATTCCTGAACCCATGTTCATCGTTCTTCGGATCTTCTCCGTTATCTAACGTTCGAGAAACATGATTGGACGGCAATAGTATGCATCGCGTGCCAATCATCCTATGCGATGTGCTTGTTCTACACCGTGTGGTGTAGCAAAACTTTTTCTTATGAGAAAGGAATCAAAGAAGAATGGCATTGATGAGAGGTACTTTTTCAAGAAGCCCAAAGAGATTTCAAAGAGCGTGGGCCTTAATAAGAACAATTGAGAGTGCAGGTCTGAGACGGCTCTCGCCAATAGAGAGAGAGAGACGTGCCTTTTTTTCTATCCTTTCTTTTAGACAAAAAAAAAGTCCTGAGGTAGAAAAAGCTGTGTTCTGTTAAGATATTTTAGTTTATACAACTCTGTTTTCAGTGATGAAGGTAAGGGAATGGATTCATAATCTGCTTAGTAGTATTATTAATAAAAATCTGATCACATTATCATCTCTTTTATCATTAGAAGAAAAGGGGAAAATAACTAGGAAACGACACATCAGAATTTTATCTTGGGAGAATTGGCTTTCTCATGACCAATGTATGGTACCATCATTTTCAAGATGCACCATAATCATCTCCAATATGCATTCTTTATGTCTCACATGTTTTGCTGTGACCAGCTACTTTACTAGCATGAGTGACTCCTTACATTCAATAACTCCTTCATGACAACCCTTTCATTCAATGCAGGATCAACTTTAGACATCTGATTGCAGTAATGGAATAAGTAAATCGACAAAAAGGCTTTCTGGAGCTGTTAAGATTGCCGATATACGGAGGCCAACAAGAATTGAGCATTTTAAATAAAAATCCAGAAACATCTCATCATTAGTGCCTGTCACACCCTAAACCCATCATCTAAGCCTTGGCTCGTGATATGGCACAAGCTTTCCTGGGCAAGACCGAAGTTTTCTGATCTCTAAGATAAAAGTCAAGGGATTAGCCAATCCCTCGATGCCTGGCAGCAGTACCTTGTGCCAATAAAATATAATTTAGGGTGTTTCAGACTCACTAACAGTAAAAAATCATTAAGTCTTGTGGACAATCAATTAATCAATTTCAAGAAATTACATATTCATTAGATTAACCATGACTTTGTTCTGAATATCTTGTGGGTCCAGGCCAATGTAACCTCGAGTCAGTGGCTAAACACCTAAAGTGCAAGGTAGTTCCTGCACCAAAATTACCTTTACAGTGCAAAAGACAGAGACACCAAAAAAAAAAAAAAAAAAAAAGTTGAATTAACTTATTAATGATTAAATACTGATCTGCTGACCGGGGAATAAAAGAGCTTGTGGATTCATACCAGCGTGAAATGCACAAAATATTTCAGTAAGTGCAGAGTTAACTCAGAATTATTTAAGCATCATTTTGTACCATCACATTGGTAAAATGTTTGAAGGAAGATATATTCAGTACGTCATAGCTGGAGGAATGATGAAGACAAACAAATTGAAGAATTTAAATCATCTTAGATCTGTTCTCCAAGGTTAACATTTCACATATGAAGGCTGAAGTAGGACTAAGACCTCAGATGGCACAAGATATTTCTTCCTAAATCTTCTTTCGAATTCATAGGTAATAATACAAATAAATGAACTCTGATAAGATGTATCATGAGCATGTAAGCTCAAGTGTGGCACATCTAAAGTCCAGATGAGTCACACAGGTTTGAGCTACCTAAGTTCTCAGCTTCCTAAATCATTTGGATCAGCTTGTGATCCAAGAATAGAGAGCATATGAGTCATGAGTGTACATGGCTCAGGTTTGAGTGCTTTCTTGCATGGCTTAAAAGGGAGTTTTTTAAGAGAATGTTAATAACCTAATTGTAGGTTATGAGATTGGGTCCATGGGGATTGGGCTCAGGTTTTCTAGGCTTCCATATTTTTAGGGAGTTGGTTACGGACTAGTGCGGAGAAGTTTTATCATTCACAATGGATGATAATTTAAGGCTCTCTTTGAATGTAATTTAAGGCTCTCTTTGAATGTAACCTGATAAACCAAGAAAGACTCTCTTTGAATTAACCTGATAAACCATTAAAAATCCATCTATTCCTTCCCTCACGCACTTGATCTCGGAAGGTGCGCAACAAGTGGGATATTTTCGTAGCTTCCAGCATTAAAAGAAAAAATTGATTAAGATAATCTTTTAAAGGGGCTATGTGTGGATTGAACTAGCAACCAAAGGAAAGAGGGATAAGGCAACTAACCGTTGCGGCAATTTGATTGGTTGCAACAAGCAAGGAAAGGTCAAGTATCTTATCCAAGAAGAGGCTACAGAAGGGAATTTTGTCTTCTAGGTATTTTTTTTAATTCATCTCTATGATTGCTGTTTGTGGCCGATCAATCATGAATAGTGAAAGCAAAGTTGAGTTTGAAAAATTTAATGAAAAAGATAGTTTTTCCATGTGGAATGGAGGGTTGAGGATTTACTAATGCAGAATTTTCTTGATGTTACTTTGGAATCAAAGTCTGAGGAGATGTCAGAAGGGGATTAGTTGTCTCTTGAGAAGAGGGCATGTGCAGCGATCAGAGGGTGTCTTGCTGATGTGGCTTTACAATGTCCTAAATGAGAAGAAATCGAAGGATCTTTGGGCCAAGTTGTATTCCTTGTACATTGGCAAAAATATGTGCAATAAACTTAGGAAAAGACTTTGTATACCGCCTCCGATGCAGCAAGTCCTACGTGGGCTGCACCGTCCCTTTTTATTGGTCCACATATGCATAATACCCATTAAAAAATATTAAGACAGCTTTATACAGCTTTACGCCACCCCAGTTTTAAACTTACGACACCGTAGTTATAAAATTAAGACACCCATTAAGAAAGCAAAAAAATCTTACGACACCCAGTTTTAAACTTAAGACATGTAGTTATAAAATTACGATCAGAAAATGTGTTTGTACACAAATTCAAAAAAAACTGAACTGGTATTAATGCACGTCATGTAAAAATTAAGACACCATTAAGAAAGCGAAAAAAACTTACGACACCCTAGTTTTAAACTTACGAGTTATAAAATTAAGACACCCATTAAGAAAACAAAAAAAACTTACGATACCCCAGTTTTAAACACCCATTAAGAAAGCAAATAATATCACCGTAGTTATAAAATTACGATACCCACTATAAATTCCATAAAAAACCAGCTTTTTTTTTTGAAATTTGTGTACAGTGTCTTAAGTTTAAAAGTTTAAAACTAGAGTGTCGTAAGTTTAAAACTAGGATGTCGTAATTTTTTTTGCTTTCTGAAGGGTGTCTTAACTTCGTAACTAAGGTGTTGTAAGTTTAAAACTAGAGTGTCATAATTTTTTTTTTGCTTTCTGAACGGATGTCTTAGCTTTATAACTACGTCGTAAGTTTAAAACTGGGGTGTCATAATTTTTTTCTCGGGATGTCGTAAGGGTGTCTTAACATTTTTTAATGGGTATCGACCAATAAGAAAGGGCGGTGTAGCTCACGTAGGACTTGCTGCCGGTGGTGTATAAAGACTTTTCCATAAACTTATATTGAAGTAATAATTATAATCTTCGAATGCAAGAAGGCGGGGATATTGTTCTTCATATTCAGAAGTATGATGGGTATGCATTGATTTGATGACTCTTGATATTAAGATAAGGAAGAAGATAAATCTCTTCTCTTGTTATGTTCATTGCCTATGTCTTATAATCCTCTTGTTACTACACTGCTTTATGAAGATATTGTATCTGTGTTGAGATCCAATGAGCAGCGAAAAAAGATGGTAGGAAAAGGTGTAACTCAGGAGGGCTTTACAGTGGGAGAGAGAACCGGCAGAGGCAAAGAGGTTAGCACAGGAGCCGATCCAGATCTAAGTAGAAAGGTAAAGAAAAGTTCAGGTGTTACAAGTGTAATGGGGTTGGACACATAAAGAGGAATTGTCCTCTTTGGAAGAAACCTCAAGAAGAGAAGAAAGAGAAGGAATCTATCAGTACTATTGAAGATGTAGGGGTCAAGAAGGACCTCTTGGTGGTTTCAAATGCACACAGAAGATGTAGCAAGTTTGGTTTTTCTTTGCTTTTTCTTCTTTTCAATGAGAAAGCTTAGTTGTACAATTAAAGCTCATGTAACTAGAGTGCTAACACAAAGCAACCAAACTCAAGATTCTTTTTTTATGCTTAAGAAGCAGTGACTCCAGTGATATACAGTTTTCCAACAAAAAAAAGAATCCTGGACTAGGTTCCACCGAGAAAATGCTTTTAGTAACAAAATGCAGCTTTAGAAAGCAAGAAACAGTAATTTCATATATGAAATTTCACAAGAGATGCTAGAGGGAAAACATATTAAATACAAGCACAAAGAACATTGTAGGCTTAAAAAGAAAATTACCTCCTTTTCAAGGTAAAGAAGGCCAAGATCCATTGGGAATAAGTGGGTGAGTGGCTTATTCAGAATGATAAATCAGTATTTTTATTACTTTCATTGAATATGTGTCTTCAGTTTTGCTCCTAAAAGCTATACTCATTAAAACTTTAACAGGAAGAGAGGAGCAACACTAAAACATGAACTGAATATCTCACAAAACAAAGGAAGAACTATAATGCTCCAATATTAATCAATAATAAATTGTTTCTAAATTCATAAACTCAATATGTATTGCTTTTAATTGCTGACTTAATTCATAATCTATGTAATACTTTTGCTAAGGGAATTTAAAAAAATTACAACAGAGTTGAGCAAAAAGCAGAATATCATTCTTTTATAGAGGCTTTAAAGCATATTTATGTTTTCAATTCAACAGAAACAAAATATATGCAAAGTATACTAATTCTACTATTTATTAATAAAAAGGAAAACATAAAGGTATGATATACTTGGGTAATTATAAACGTCAGCACCTTATGGATGTCTTCTAGAGATTTGGGTTCCAAGACATAACATGGCGAGCAAGAGTAAAGTATCCCTCATTTAGTTTAACATTATTGACTGCATGCAGCAAGGCCTTCCTATCATCATCATCAACATCATCATTTGCAGCTAAATTATCATGAAGTTCCAAAGCTAATCCTTGAATTACAGAAAGAGTGATCAGTAAAATAAGTTCATCACATCACGTGGAAATATAATGAGAAATTATGCATACAGAGGAACACCAAATTTGCTAAAATAGATAGCTCAAGCCTAACACAATAAACTAGTAACCTAAATTCTTATTTGAGCAAACAGTAGGATTTGTATATCTTTGTTATAACAATAAGGAACTGAATTTGATGGAGGCTTCCAATGTTAAATGTTCAGTAAGATAGGAAAAGCTTACATGGTGAGAAATAACATACGAATATTGCTTCTTCACAATAGGTGTGTTGTCAATGTGTAGGCTTGTTTCACATACTGTCATGACAACAAAATCTTATTAAAGCATGTTCATGATAGCTAAACTTTGTTTCAGTGAGAGAAGTAAAATGAAGTTTTTTAAAAACTAAAACGGTCACTAGTGAACCTCAATCTTATTAATGAATAGTGCAATATGTATGGCACTTGCATAGCCTTCAAACTTCATATAAATTGAATTGGAAAATCCAAAAATTATGAAACCTAAAAGACAGATGTTGGACTTAACATTACCTTATCCTCCCTTTCATTGAGGGCACCACGTAATATCATTGCTAGTTGACGAATGAAAACAAATGCATGTTGATATGCACTTGGTGGGTCCAAACCATATAGTTCACTAACACAATTTCCAAGGAACTGAATGTGTTGCAACTTTGATCTACTTACAGATTTGGATAGTTTGCAATTTAGAACATAAGCTTTGTATGCACCCTTTAAGGCATGTATCAAGACATCAGAACCAATGCGAACAGACAAGTCTCTCAGGAATAGAAATGAAACAACCGGTAGAGCACTTTTTCCTGTACCCAAGCAGTGAAGGGCAACCTGTGAATAGAAAAAATATTATAAGTGGCATCCAAGACCAAAACCAAAAGTCTCTTATTCACATACAACAATTTGAAAGATGAAACTACAACCTTGCATAAGCAAGGATAACAAGATGTCATGCTTATAATTTATAAATGGCCGGAGGATATAAACACTTATGTACCTTCACATACTTCCTCAAGATAGCAGGATAAGCTACTAGAAACACAGCTGATGCCTTGATACGCTTTAAGGTGAATGCTATCATCTGTTCATCAGTCATTTGTGTTAATATATGGAGTGCATTACCAAGATATAACCTCATCAAGCTGCCAAACTTCCTCCACTTCTCAGTGGTTCTCAATTCCATAATGGTCTCCTTTTTCCCTCCAGAGCTAGGAGCTTTTAACATTTCACAAAGGATTCCATCCATTTCATTCAGAACAAACATCATTATCTTATTAAATACGTTACTAGATATGATACCAAATTTTGGTGCTGAACCATTGTCTTCATCATCTCCATAATGGCATGCCGTCCTAAAAGATTGCAGCAAAGATCAAACTGCACCAAGTCTACCACTTTCTTTGGCTCCCTTGCACCATGAGTCAACCATTGCAGTTGTAATAAATTTGCCCTGTTGTTTCTGTTCCTTAGGCTGAGATTCCACATCGTCCTCCAAATCAATGTCTTCCTCCTTCAAATCAGTTCCTTCACCCTCCTAAATAGCACATTCAAAAAAAAAAAAAATAGAAGTTGATTTATACTTTCTTATGCCAAGAATGTCATTAAAAGAAAATCAGTATATACTCACATCGATATCTTCATCATCAAACTCTAAAAGCTCCTTATCATGCTCTGTAGAATTCTGGATCCTGCAAAGTGAAAAATGTCAACACAATCAGATGACAACCATAAATTTTTTTAAAAAAAAATTTTGATAGATAATCATTTCTCTATAACCTCCGAAGAAGTACAATTCCATGATTGGTTAAAAAATATTTTTCCCACATAATATATTTTTAAAATATTTTGTTGGAAAATTTGTTCACACATAATATGAGATTAAAATATGCTTATATATCAACAATTTATGTGCAAATCATCAAATCCTATTCTACGGAGTTCCTAATATAACATGATGCCCCACGCCAGCACGAACATTCATCAAAAACTTGCATTTCTGTATTAGTAATTAAATCCTTCCATAGAAATTTTTCTACTAGGAAGCCAAACGTACAAGAGAAGAAGAAAGTCACCCACCTTTTCTGAAGTCTTTGCAACTCCTCCACATGCTCTTTGGCTCTTCCCCGTGAACGAGAGAGGCTTTCTTCTTCATCGGCATACCTGCTCTTATCTAATGCCAAAAGACAACATATGAACCAAGTTAAATCACGAGAATTTTCATTCTTCACATAGAAAGACAGTTCTCGGAGCTGACCTGAATCCTTGATATCTGACATGATTTCGTCTGTAAGAAACCACAAAACAAAACAAGACGAAAAAAAATATCAATCCCAAACTTCTCTCTTCTAGAGCAGAGGAACACTGAGGGGAAGACCCGGAAAGGCTTTGGTAGGGTTCATAAACGTGAGTCGGTTCATTGGGTTGCCGCTTCTCTCAACCACGTCCGCGCCGCGTCTCCAAGATAAGAAGCAGAGGACGTGACGGCTCCTTGCGAGACCCCGCCGGTGACCGAGAAGAGAGATGGGAGGCTCGCGGAGGCGTATTTCGATGGAAAGGAAAACAGTGAACGAAGAGAGATCGATGGGCCGGAGGGGACGGCCGCGATCTCTTTCCCCCTTCCCTCGGCTTATGGTAGGGTTCAAACGTTTAACCGGCCGGTTCGAGCGAAACCCGGAGAATTAGGGTTTCTCAAAACCGGACGGGGTCGAACGTCCATAATTGAACGCTCCAACAGGCTGGTCAATGGTAAATGGATAATTAAAATATAATTAAAATAAAAAAAGGTGATCCATAAACCATAATAATAAATAAAATATTTTTTAATAAAATCTAACTAATTTTATGGCTTCAAAAGTTGTATTCTTAAACTTAAGTTGTTTACATTATTATAGAACGTAATACCCAAATCAATATTTTAAATTAATATTAATTTTTTAAAAAAAACTTGAAATATTTTTATTAGATAGATATAAACAGGGGGTGTGTAAGAAAATTAATAAAACTATAAAACCAATCTGAATTTTTGATTTTGATTTAAAAATTTTTAAACATGAAAAATTTGGCTCGGTTTCGATTTGGATTTTTGAAAAATTGATATAAACTGAACCAAGATATATATATATATATATATATATATTACAATTTAAATTGAGGTGCTATAAGTGTGTATGATTAAAAAGGCTTTGTGAAAATTATATTCTTTTCTATTAGGAATAATTGAGCTATCATTTGATCACATAAAGTTTAATATAAAATCAATTTTGTGGGTATTTAAAGTAGGTACAAGTGAATTAATAAATGGAATGAAAATTGAATCAAAATTTTTGATTCAGTTTGGTTCAATTTACTAAAATAATCAATTCAGTTTTGGTTTCAATTTGGTTTTAAAAAATCAATTCAAATTGGTTTGGTTCCAATATATCTTTAAGTTAATCCGATCCAAACTATATGCACCTTTGAATATAGATAGAAAGAGAATTGTATTAGTTAAAATAAAAAAAATCTAAAAAATAATATTGATATATAAATTATATTAATTAAAAGATAATTTTAAAGGACATAAATATGATTTTATTTGTTCACATGGGTCATTGGTTAATAAAAAATCAATTAATTCACCAATCAAACTTGTCGACTCCAATCTAATAAGTATGGTTTTGAAAACCTTTTTTGGGGAAAGAACTGACATCTAATTCATGGCATACTCAATAGGGTGGCAATCGTGTCGTGTTGTGTCGTATCCGGATCGTGTCATGTTGTGTCGTATCCGAGTCATGTCATGTTTTGATCGGATTGAAAACGCATCAACCCAAACACGACCCATTTAAATTTCATGTTGACGGATAGTATCATACACAGGTTTGTACCAAAAAATAGTCAACCCAAACCCATTTAATTTGTGTCGTGTTCGTGTCGAGTTATCGTGTGGTGTCAAAAATTGCCACCCCTACAACCACTAGGGGTGGCAATCGTGTCGTATTGTGTCGTATCCGGATCGTGTCATGTTTTGATTGGGTTGAAAACACATCAACCCAAACACGATCCATTTAAATTTCGTGTTGACGGGTCGTGTCATACATGGGTTTGTACCAAAAAATAGTCAACCCAAACACATTTAATTCGTATCGTGTTCGTATCGAGTTATCATGTCGTGTCAAAAATTACCACCCCTAATACTCAGTACCTTTTAAAGGAAACTTCTCATTTCGAGATTTTGATTCCCATGCCCACCATCCATGCAAAAATCTACAATCCTCTAGTAAGAGAATATTTCCGATTTGAGAGAATGAGTTTAGTTTTGCAAACAAAAATAATTTGGTTTGACTATTGTCCTTTCTTAATTTTCTTTTAAAAAAAACCGGCTTCAATTAAATCCATTTAAGGCCTTCTTTGAACCCTTTTAAACCTTTACCTCAAACCTTATATCTTTTGATTTTCCATAATTTAGTGTTTATGCTTCGAGTTAAGCTTGAGCCTGGGTTAGACCAAGTACTAGCTCAACCTTTATTCAAAATTTTTTTAGGCTCAACTTTAAACACAAACTTGATCCGAATTAGCCTAGGCCTAGCTTATGGTTCAACTGGAAGTTGGACGATCTAATAGTTTGGTAGTCGAACCAAAGCCACAAACCTTCTTGTTAAAACCCAAGTCCATTTAGCCTTTCTAAATTATCGCTTCAAATTAGGTTTTATTGAGTGAAAACCTCAAAACATAAGTAACCATATCTCAACCAGGAGCTCGGCTCCATTTCAATAAAAAATAATAATTATAATATACAAATATTTTAAATATTATCTTTTATTATTTGGTGTTCCTTTTAACAAAAATTGTTTTTTAGAATTCACGGCAACTAACATCACTTATGGTGGTTCAACAATATGATTGAGAAGTAACCCAAATTTTTAAAATGAATAATAATCTTCTTTCAAAAATACTAATGTTAATGCTAATACTAATGCTGTCGAAGTTTCTCAACAAAATAGTGTTCTACTACAATTTATGCCATCTTTTGAGTATTGAGAGCGAGATGGAGTTAGCAAATCATTCATTGGACATGTCTTACGGTGACAACCCACATCTACTCACACATTTGTAATGATATGAAATATTATACTATAAACAATCTACCAATATATGCTAAACACTGAATGATATTAACATTAGTGATATGCCTTGATGAATACTTTTATCAGATCTTTTTATAGAACTTTAGGTTTTTAACAATATTCTAGTATAACAGAATTTATAGATTTTAAATTTTAAGAATTAGTTTAACTTTTATGCTTTTCTTTTTGTGTATAGTTTGAACTAAAACTAAGAAATCAGCTTTTATTTGTTAAGAAATATGAATTTTTGAGCATTTTTATTGAACTAAACGGGGTAAATTAATTATATGTAATGTCTTAAGTAAATAGAGAAAGAAATAAAAATAAAAGCAAAACAATGATATTTACTTGTTTGGATTTCTTTTTATATAAATAATTGTTGTTTCTGAGAGCCGTATTAAATGCCTTTAAGGTTGGTAAATTATATTATATTGAATGTGGAATTATCTAGTATTTTAAATATTGTATAATTTAAAAAATTAATATTTAAAAATTAGATTAATTATAGCATATAAACCTGATAAGCAATGCCAAGCTTATATATTTTGTTGAAGACAAAGCCTAATTATTCTTTAAACTCTATTGAAATCCTAGCTAGGGTTGAACTATTTCCTACCTTTGAAATTTTAAGAAGAATTTAATATTCAAACCCTTTCCAAACTAGCTATCATTTTCAATAGCATAAAATAGTATAAAATAATATTCAACGTATGTTTTTTTTTTTTTTTTTGTAAAAAGATAACTTTCCTCCATTTTAAAATTCCAACCAAATACTTTTCCAACAATCTCGTCATCATACATCTGTGAGATTTTTAATTTTAACGTCAAAGACCGGTTTTACATAATAATAAAATAAGCATCCACGATGTAAAATTTTTGGTTAAAATTAACCACCATACTATTTGTTTATGTTGGCTTTTTTTAAAAAAAAATGCACCAGGTTGCTGACATACAAATTTACAACTCATCCAACTATTTTTTACAAATAATAATGGATCAAGATACAGAGCATTATAATAAGTATAAGAAATATCAACACAAAAATCTTGGTCGACTAATTATTGCAGACTTGAGTAGCTTTTTTTTTTTTTTTACCTTAAATATTTTCTTAATTCATTCAACTAAACTTCAATTCGAACTAATGTTCATCTCAACAACCGCATCTCCTCTCACCCTTTTTTCCTCCTAATTATCTTTATTTTTTAAATAAATTTTCGTTTATAATGTTCCCTAAAATATCAATATATAATTTTACAAGCAATTTGAGAATGATCAATATATTGAATAACATTAAAAAAAATTGAATCAAAATTCAGTTTCAGATAGACTTCTTAAATTTATTTCCAACTATCGTTTTCTATTTAATTAACTATATTTTTAATTACTTAAAAACAAACTAAATACTTGATCTAAACTCCAAATTTTACCTACTCCTTATCATACTAAACCCCATCCTAACAAACAACACTACTGGATCTAATAGATTTTTATAAATCCAATCATCTGAATTGTTAGCTAATATATTAGATTTAGATTTTCTGATCATGAAGTCATTTTGGGTGAGAGTTAACTAAGCTCGAATCCTGCCCAACCTGTTTCAGTCCTAGGTGGCGAGGCAATGAAGGTAGTAGAAGCGTTGGCGGAAATAATTGCGAGGGTGAAAGTTGATTCGTTCAGTCAATCTAACAAAATAACCAGATTTATATTAAAACAATGAGCTATGTTTTAATGAAATTTCTAATAATATTTATACAACATTGAAAAGAATTTTTTGTCCAATCGAGGATCAACACTGATGTTTGCTCTAACAAATTAGTCATACAATCAAAGCTCATGTAACTAGAGCACTAACATAAAGTAGCTAAAATCAGGATTCGTTTTACCTACTTAAAAACAAGTGACACCAATGATGTATAGTTTTCTACCAAAAAGAACCTTGTGTTAAGTTCCACTGAGAAAATGCTTTTAGTAACAAAATATGGCTTTAGAAAGCAAGAAACACTGATTTCAGGCGTGAATTTCACAAGAGTTCCTAGAGGGAAAACATATCAAAAATTTACCTGCTCCAAGGTAAAAAAGGCCAAGAGATACAAGGAGCAGGTAGGGGAAGTGACTCATTCAATTCAGTGTCACTACAGTCCATTAAGGCAAAAATAATATAAGGACTCTTTCGTTCTTATCTTAAAAGTTCATAATTATGAACTCGAACGCTAATTTTAGATTCTTTTGCCTTGATTAATATCCTTATGAATAACTTTAAATTTATTTGATATTTGTTTGGCCATCCCACAAAATATTATGAAACTCATTTGCATACAAATTAACTATAGTAGAGGATATTCATGGTATTAGTATTTACCTGAAGGGACCTTAAGTCCTCTTCCTTGAGATCATGCTCTCATTTGTAGGACGGATTATTATTATTATTTTCCTTCTTGATCTACTACTATTAGTAGACTAACCAATCATCATCTTTTTCTCTTTAGAGACGGGACTAGGGATATTGGATCAAGAGTTCTCAGTCGGGGTGTTATCTTCCACCATAAACATCAGATAATGTGTGTTCTTTTGTTTCATCTTCTTACTTGATTTAGAGCCAGAAGCTGAGTTTCTTCTAGCTAACACCCTATTGCCTGAAAAGCCCCATGGCCTAGTATCCGAACAACACTTTAGCTGGTAATCAATCCACTACTGTTCCTCTCTATTCTATTCTTTGGTCTGAAATATAAGCCAATTAACTCACTGTAACTAGCTTTGGCCATTCCCGATCTGGTTTCTGGCCATGGAGTTTGAGCTCCATGAGTGGCTTCGTGAGGAAGAAGAAGACATCATGTCTTTTAAGTGATGGTGAACGGGCTCCTAGGTGGAGCCAGGTTAAATCAAATGGGTCTGAGTCACTTTAAATCAAATGGGCTCGTGATCCAAAAAGGACTGGTTAAACCCAAATTATAACCCGATCCATTCGGCTTAATCATTGATTGAAGTGACCTTTGAGGTTCTGGTTGAGTGAACTCATTTGACCTGATGTAGGTTAACCAGATCTAGAATTATTTTAGAAGTTGGTTCAACCTATAATGCTTTAATTTTGAGTCTTTTGATCTGATTCTTGGATCTAATCATTGAATCCAGCTGATCTCAAACCCAATTTCCTTCTGGGCTAACCTGTAGACATTGAGCTCAATCAATTAGATTTAGTTTATTTCATCAATCGGA
Source organism: Calamus simplicifolius (assembly GCA_900491605.1). Lineage (NCBI taxonomy): Eukaryota > Viridiplantae > Streptophyta > Magnoliopsida > Arecales > Arecaceae > Calamus > Calamus simplicifolius. Next base: position 339,228 of record UESW01001450.1, on the reverse strand, counting down.
CTGAATCATGAACAACCCAAGGTAGTTAACTTGGGAATTTATATTATTTATATCTGAACCTGAGCTAGTTATATGTAATCAGCTGAGTCCAATCAGATTGGACCAAACCCAATTTGATGATCTCTGGTGGACCTAATTGTGAACCCAGCCAGAACCCATAACAAGAAAAACAAAGAACTGCGCTCCTCTCACTCACTTCCTCCGCTCTGAGTGCATCCAGCGCATTAACCACTCCATCTACGAGTCTCCATAGTCGCTAGAGGGAGAAGATATGGTACGAAGGCCACGTGCCAAGAATCAAACCAAAATCAGGCTGTTCCAGTATTTTGACCCAAATAAGCTAATTTTGGTTAGATCAATGATTTTTGAGATAGGCTTGGTCTGGACTTAGGATTGAGCTCTAGAATAATTTTTGAACCTGGTACTAAAAATCTTTTTAGATTGGGCTCAGGTGGGGATATAGCTCGACCAACATGGCCCACTTCTAACCCTATGCTCATTAAAGGTCCAACGGTCGATAAGTCATGGCAAGGTTTCTTTGCACAGCCAAAATTTTTCTTTTTCGAAATATGCATCTCTTTTACTAGAACTTGCATTGTAGTACAATAACTCTACATTATAGGATTTTTGTAATACTATTAAAAGAAATAATATTTCACATCAAAAATTAAAATTTTATTATTTTTTAATAATTAATTAGAATTCCTTGTCCAAAATATATTTCCATACCTTGTATTTTAAGTTTTACTTAGTTGTATCATTTGGCAACAAAAATTATGAATATTTAGGTTGAGGTCATAATATCTATTTATTTATTTAATGATTTATGTAAACTAAAAAGATTCTGATCAGAAAATAAACTTTTTTTTCTATGCCACATGTATAATTAAGTTAAATAGTTGTTAATCTTATTGTTTAATAAATAATTATAAACATCAAGAATTTAAGGTATAGTGTTTTCATAAATTAATTTTTAGATGTAAAAATATATTTTATCTGATGCATGCATTTCATTTATCTTATGCTACTTTGATTTTAATTTTAAAATGTTATACTTTTAAAATTTATTTTAATGATATAAAACATATTTTTTTTTTTTTTAAAATCAAACCATAACCTATGATATTACCTTAAAAAAACTTTGCTAAATCTTAATTATATCTAAGAAAATTAGTAAAATCAAGTTAAACTCATACATTTTATGTCTTTCTAGGGAGAAATCTATAGCATATAAAAATAAAAAACTAAAAATCCAGAAATTAACTTGCAAATACTACTACTGCTAAAATTAAATTACTAAATATTGACCCAGAAAAGAAAACAAATCAAAAAATATTTGTTTAGTGAAAATATGATAAATTGTAGACAAGAGGCAAGATATTTTGCATACAAAATTTAGCAAGAATCACATGGGGGATATTTTTTCAAGGAAAACACTCATACTAATTTCCATGATATCATTTGCCATGAGTACTCGTTTAGATAGGAGTAGCAAAATTGGATATGACATGGAATATAATTCGAACCAAAATAAAATAAGTGGGTTTGGATTGACCTTAAATGATCAAGTTTGTATTATAATTATTTTGACATGATTATTACATGAAATAATCATACTATATTAATTACATATTGCTCCACCAATCTGAAAAAATATGGCTATGACCATCTAACTAATGATATTTTTAGCTCTTTCATTTTCTTTTCCTTTTATATGAAGAGTACTTAGTGTATAATTATGAAAAATTGGAAGGTTACTTTTGTTTTATTAAGTAGGTTATATCTACTCATGTTAAGTGAGGATTAATCGAGTCGTGTCTATTCATGTTAGCGAGTTATGCCATGTTAATTTAATACAATCTATTTATTAAATGGGGTACATATGTTGTTGTGTCATTTGTTTAATATTTAAGTCATGTTGGTATTTGAATTTTTGATGTGATTAATTAATTGTATTATCCATGTCGATCCACATAGTGTTATATCTTAGCTTTGATACGACATGAACACAAATTGCTGCCCTACCTCTAGTATCACTAATCCTGCTCTCCCACAATCATCGATGAGTAATTATGACTCTGGACTTTCGATGGGAATAAAGTAAATGGACAACTAGCATCAACTTGATAGCAATGAACTATTTCATTTTTTTAAAGTTCTATTCAATAATTATATTAACAAACATATTATGTTAGAAGTAGGCCCATCTTACGGATCCACTTATGACATTTAGAAGATGTTGGGTTCATGGATTAAAAGATTCCATCTTGTCATCATAATGCTATACATATGATTTCTAGATTTTAAATACATGAATATATAGTATACCTCTGTTTGGTTCTCACAATAATTTAACTATAGGTTGTTAGGTATTTTGCATTGATGTATTTGGTTGAACAACAAAATTACTAGAAATTTGGATGAAAAGCATGTTAAAATTCTAAAAATACCCTTATTTTGCAAATTAAAAAGAAACTAAAGCACTACAATATTTTTAAATACGATAATTATACATTATATAAATATGATGATTAATTATATTATTTTTATATATGATATAAATTATTATTATTATATAAATATATAATGAAAAATAGAATGTATTATAAATATATAATATAATTATACATTATGTATGAAGTATATAATATTATATTAATATAAATAAGTATTTAAACATATATTATAAAATTAATATTTATTATAATATACATAATATTTTATAAATAATAATTATTATAACTATTTAACATAATTAAATATTACAAAATAATTTTATTAGTAATAATATATATAGCATAATAATTGATATATAATATTATCATAAAATAATAATTATATATTTATTATATATAAAATAAATACAATATAAAATAATATTTTGTCATATATTATATTACATAATATTAAAATTATATAATGATGATCATAATAATTTAAATACAATTTATATTTAAATAATTAATTATTATATGTACACTTTGACATAAAGAATTTTTATTATATATAATATATAATAAATAAATAAATTGAAATTTTAATGTAATATATTATATTATAAAAACTTATAATTTTAGTCATATATATGTTTTCAAGAATCTTTATTTATAATGAATTTATAGTTATATGTTGTATAAGTTATTTGAGGGGTAATCGTGGTAAAAAAATGATGAATTTTCATTTATTAGCAATCTTAGATCATCTATCTTTTCTTTGAGAATTATATTTGAAATCTGATTTTTAAGACAACATTAGATATTTATTAAGATAACTGAGTATGTTTAACCCAACTTATCTGTTGGGTAACCAAACATTGTGGGAAAGGAATCGAACGTGAATGGCGCTGGTGAGAGGTACTTTTCCAAGTGGCCAGAGATGTCGGGCATTATTATTCCAAAGAGTGTGGGCCTCAGATAAGAACAATTGAGAGTGTAGGCCTGTCCCTTTTTTCCATCCTTTCTTCTGGACGAAAAAGTCCTGAGGTCTCGTTTGGAAAGGAAGAAAAAGCTGAGTTCTGTGTTAAGATAATTTAGTTTCTACAGGTCTGTTTTCAATGATGAAGGTAGGGGAATGGATTCATAATCTGCTTAGTAGTATTATTAATAAAAAACTGATCACATTAAAAGAAAAGGGGGAAAAAACTAAGAAACGACACATGAGAAATTTATATTGGGAGAATTGGCTTTCTCATGACCAATTGTATGGTTATCATCTCCAATCATTCTATATCTGTCTCACATGTTTTGCTGTGACCAGTTACTTTACTAGCATGAGTGACTCCTTACATTCCATAACTCCTTCATGACAACACAACCCTTTCATTCAATGCAGGATGATCAACTTAAACATATGATCGTAGTAATAGAATAAGCAAATCGACAAAAGGCTTTCTGAAGCTGTTAAAGATTGCCGATATATGGAGGCCAACTTGAATTAAGCATTTTAAGTAAAAACCCAGAAACATCTAATCATAATTGGTGCTTGTCACATCCCAAACCCATCATCTAAGCCTTGGCTCGTGACACGGCACATGCTTTTCTGGGCAAGGCCGAAGTCTTCTGATCTCTAAGTTAGAAGTCAAGGGATTACCCAATCCCTAGATGCCTGGCATCAGTACCTTGTGCCAATAAAATACAACTTGGGGTGTTTCAGACTCTCACTAACAGTAAAACAATTATTAAGTCTTGTGGACAATCAATTATTCCCTTTCTTTTTTTTTTTAATCCTAGAATATTTTATGATGAGCCTTAGCTTAACTCTGTATGGATGGGTAGTAGTTCAAACTAGGAGCAGGCCAACGAGGGGTCTCTCCAACCCACTATTCAATTAAAATTTTAGCCCTTCTTTCTTAAATTTAATTGCTATATTAAGAATGGAGAAAAATATAGGTTAGCACTAGGATTGAGAAATTAATTTTTTCAAAAATAAGAAAATAAGAAATTATTGATTAGTTATTTAAATTAGTAAGAAGGCTGATTTTTAAGTATTATTCTATCAATAATTAATTTTAAGTTATCAAGAGTGTTATATTTACAACTCAAAATCATTGGAAGTCATTGCAAACTTTTTTAAAATTAGAATTAATTTTAAAATTAACAACCTTTTCATTTAGTAGTAAAGATTAGTTTTTTATTTTAGCAAACTCTATCCTTTATTGATAAAGATTAGTTATTAATCCTAATAAACTTTTAATAAATAAATAAGGATTGACTAGTGATGATGACTAGAGGTTACTAATGTCAGGGTCTAACAAGATGGCTAGAAGATATTGATAGAGATATAGACTAAAAGATATGCTTTATGTTATGTCTTTACATTTTTAATGAGAATTCATTTTGAGCAATGTGTGCCATTTACTATATATATGTGCATGTGTCTAGTATTTACAAAAGTATTTGATCTAGTGTGTAGAGTACGGCTTACACACAGAAGACTAGATCATCGGTTCTTTTGGAATACAAGTTTATTGTTCACAGTTTTAGATGGAATTGGACACACCATCAGTAGAACTGTAGCACAAATTTTTAGTAGGTCTGTCTTGACTACGGAAAATGGTTTATTCTAACTATTTGTGCTAGTACACTTTGTGTGTATTGAACAGGACCAGTTGAGTTGATTATTTTATACTGACTTTATAAAATAATTTAAAACTCATGAATATTATGATTACTTATGCTCTTAATCTGAATTCTATTTCTAGACACGTGTATGTAGTGATTATTGCTTTGATTACACATAGAGTGAGATTCTATATGAGTCAATAAACTCAGTGGGTTGGGCAATAACATTATATATATGGTAAATATTAATAGTTGAAGGAATCCATGTCCTGTTAATTTGGATTGATGATATCCCCTTGAGAAAGCTTATAAGTTTTGATCGTATCAAATCTTGCAAGTGGATTTTGAATCCGATACATCAAATAAGTTAAGTCGATAAGTCTCAAGGATAATAACAGCCAATTAAATTATATTTTAGTATTTAAATTTAATTGATGGATATCTGTAATCTTAACGTGGGGAGATAATAAGTATTTAATATTAAGGCTCAAAAATATAAATTCGAATGTGATTAGGAGTACAATTGTAATTCTTTAGTGGAATGAATTATAATTTACGTAATTGAATCCTAACCCGGGATAGGATTAGGAGATTTAATTATGTGGGAAGTCCTTTTCATATTTGCCTATTTGGTCCCTGTTGTAGCCCTATAAATACCCTCTCAATTGGTTGCTAGGGTTAACATTTTTAAGAGAAAAAGAAAAACAAGAAACCCTAGGTCGGCCGAGAGAGATCCCACCATCTTGTGAGAGAAGAAGGTATTTTGGGAATACGGCGGAAGGCTAAAAGGTTAAGGTCAAGCAATCAAATCGAAGAGTTCCAATGTTCAAGTCTGAAGGTATAATCTTATACTCATAGATTAGAACGGTAAAAGATTTTTGTATTACTCATATACGCTATAGCCGTGATCTTGGGGGTATTCCCGCTCCCCAACAGATACTAGTAATAGAATCTAAGGTAATGGCTAGAGATCACTATTATGGAACCAGTCCAATAGGGCCCATATGGGGGTTGGACTTAATTGATGACATTTGACATTGATTGATAATGATTGTCCAATGCCAAGAAAGATAAAATCTATTGATAATTTCTCTTTTATTTGATGCACTGATTTTTGGTATGTATCGCAAATAATTTATGTTATCAGCTATATTATCTTTATATTATGTAAATATTTTATTTATTATTACATATGTATATTTCTATGTGCAAAATTTTTACTGGGCTTTTAACTCACCCTCTTACCCTTTTTTTTTTAGATATTGAGGATTTGGATGTCGGGCAAAGCTTTGGGATGAATGGAGAGTAAGATTAAAATAGCTAGTTGCATTTGATACTATATAGATCTATACTGATTTTGAAATGTTGATATACTTTGATAGTCATACTTCTCTTATATAGAGGATATTATTTGAAATGATATAGATCATTTAGTAGGTTTAGCATGCTCTTAGGGTTTACACTAAGGATATGCAACCATATCACATTGCACCTTGGATCGGGTATTGGTTTGGGGGCATGACATTATTGCTTTATATTAATCCCAAGAACAAACATGAGATGAATATTTGCATTATAATTAATAGGTATGAAGAAGACCAGAGGAATATTTCTTGAATCCTGAGAAAGATATGAAGATAACTAAATGGCACCAACAATAAACCTATTAATCAACCGCATACATAGGGTACACTTCACTAGTACAAGGATCTTATAAATATTTACCCACCATGCACATATATAAGCATCGCAAATCTTTTGGATCTAAATATGTTAAATGATGATATATTTCATCAATTATAGCATAACAAAACAATAGTGTTGGAATTTGATAGCCAAACATACAATATCATGGGTATAGATGTCCTAAATTAATGACTTTTTGTTTAAAATGAACTATCTTCCATAATTTTTACTGATAGTTGTTGGGTTTCTTTATGATTTTCATCTAAAATTGCTCAAAATGCTAGGTCAAAAACAAGTGAAACAACCAAAACTGAATTTAAGGATCTTCTCAAAGAGCACATTCTTGAGAAATTTATAAAACCCAAGCTAAATTGATTATATCGATCTAGTTAGCTTTCATGATCCATTCACATCTACTTGTACTTGTATTTTATAATCATGCTTACCACATGAGGCATAGGTTCGGCTAAGATTTAGATGCATTTACTTTATCCTAGAGAAATTTGTAAATCCTAAGCTAGAATGATGATATTGGCCTAGTTAGTTTTCATGATCCATTCACATCTATTTGTGCATGCATAAGTCATGCTCACCGCATGAGGTGTTTCATACTCACTAAGAGTAAAACAATCATTAAGTCTTGTGGACAATCAATTAATTAAATAATCAATTAATTAACTTCAAGAACTTGCAGAATCATTAGATTAACCATGTCTTTGCTTTGAATAACTTTGGGTGCACACCAATGTAACCAAGATTCAGGGGCAAAACACCTCAAGTACAAGGTAGTAACAAGTCCTGCATCAAAAATCACCTTTACATTCCAAAAGACAAAGAAATGCCAAAAAAGTAATAATGGCAAAGTAGAATTAAATTAGTAGTTATTAAATTAATACTGATCTACTAAATTGTGTCTATTTATTAGTGTTGGACGCTCAAAATATTTTAAAAAGTGCAGAATTAATTCAGAATTATTTAAGCATCATTATGTATCATCATATTGATAAAATGCTGGAAGAAAGACATCCAATATGTTATAGCCAGAGGAATGATGAAAGCAAACAAATTGAAGAACTTTTAGGTTTCAAAGATGTGCTCTCACATAATGATGGCTGAAGTAGGACGAAGACCTCAGACCGCATAGCATATTTCTTCCTAGTCTTCTTTCAAATTCATTAGTAATATAAACAATGAAATCTGATAACAAGTACTATGACCATCAGCAAACAAAAGTCAAAGACAAACTTAAACACAAACAAACCACCATTTGTTTGAGCTAATGAAATCAAAGAAGGAATAGCGAAGAACAGTTGCACACAGAAAAGAAAAAGCATTTTCTGTACCAAAAATGTTTCCACCACATGCATCCAGTTGAGCATGTGAACCTATTAACATGCAGTCAATCTACACATCATTAATAAGTGCAAGCCAAATCAAATTATAGATGGGAAATTGTGCTTACCCAAAGGTTCTCATAGCTCTCGTATAGACATGAGCATTGTTATCTGAAGCATCGAAGCTCAAATCAGCAACCTGAAAGAAGTTCCTAGTTTTTTTTTTTTTTTTTTTTTGGGGGGGGGGGGGGGGGGGGGGGGCTGCAGTTCCTAGTTTTTTTAACCCAATTTTTCTTAGCTCAAAAAAAAAAAAAAAGATCAAGTTGGAAAAAATTCTACTTGCTGATTGGTTTTGCCAATTAATAAAAAGGTTGAATATAAAAACTTGATTTATGTTCTTAAGTTGCGAGTAAGCATGATCGAAACCTTACGATAACTAAGCCGTAGTAGAAGTTCACATGACTTGATAGTCAGTATCTACTCTCAAAGTTGAAAGTCGCAGGACACATCGGTGATGGTTCTTTTAAAAAATACTGTGTGGTCCCAAATATGAATAAAAAATATATATCAAGCTTTTGTTTGGTTAGAGGCATTTTCTTCCCGTGTGGACCTTTAGACGTGAATGATTGAGAGGACTCTCGCCGGCGGAGAGAAGCTTGCCTCTTTCTCTCGTAACATAATTTAAGTGCAGCTTGTTAGGTGCGGATCATTCTTTCTTCTACTTTCCTATTATCAGACTTAAGTGCAAAGGTTAACTAGGTATGGAAAAATAGGAGAAAGATGAGGAATACTCACATCTAACGAACCGTATCTATATCGGATTCATTGCTTTTTGTCTTCACCTCAAACAGTGGTTCCTTCACTCTATTTCCAGAAGATTATTAATTCCATCGTGACGAGCTTGTGCAGTTCTAGGTGGATGAAGGGTTTGTGAAAACCCAAGAAGATACGAGGATGGAAGATTTAGCAGAGCAATACCCCGAAGAGTTGATAAGAAGGAACATTCTGCAAAATTTCCAAGATGCCGTTTGCCAATAGTTCTCTTTTGGCTATAAGTAGCAAAATTGAATATAACGTGTGATGTGGCTGGTCACTCCCCCAGGTGGTAGAGTAACAGTCTGCACAGTTCTCGAAGCCCAATAATAATTTGATAATTAGTCCCAGCATCGGCCTTGGCTCCGGCCTCGGCTTTGGCCTCGACTTCGGCCTCAGCTTCAGTCGCGGACCATATTAGCTTCAACATTGGCCTAGAGCCCCGCCTCGGCCTCGGCCTGAGCCTCAGCCTCGGTCTATTTTCGACCTCGGCTTCGAGTCTCGCTTCGCATGCTCTCGGCCCATAGTCGTGGAACCAACTTCGAATATTGGAACCAGTGATTTAAAATACCAAATTTCCGTGTAGCTCGCTCACCCACTCTTGCCAAGATCATGGCGGTTACCGATATACTATGTGTAGTTACCGATATTTACAGTGCGCACTTGGCAACTGTGCGCCCACCTACTGCTTACGGAGCCGATCTTAATGAAGATGAGATTCGACGGTTATCTACGAAGGGTAAGAGGGACTACCGAACAGGTATATAAGGACCCTAACTCACAACGAGGGGGGGACTCAACTCTACTATCTCATTTGAATCCCTGTTCTCCAAATCGCTAAATTGAGCATCGGAGGATCCCCACCAGAACCACCAGTCCGAGACTTTTTTGCAGGTTTTCGGTTACAGGAGGCGGTAGTGTCATTCTGAAGACCCAAAGCTCCTCTCTGCTCGACGCTCCTCTAAAGTTATTTGGTAGCAATAGATTGGCGCGCCAGAAAGGGAGACCAGCAGACAGACGTTCATTTCAACGCGTCTGCAAGAAAGAAGATGGCGGTTACACGTGCGCAGAAGGCCTCCACCAGCCAGGCCGGGGACACCTCCCACAGGCTGAGCAGCCAGAGGCCAACCTCCCTGTTTTGCCCCCCGTACAACAACAATCTATCCAGGCTGACCAGCTCGATGCTCTGACCCAGCAAGTTCAAGACCTGATGGCAGTGGTCCGGAGGCTACAGGAACAGTGCTTCGCCACCACTCCATTGCCTCCTTGCTCTCCGCCCCATGCTAAGGGCCATGGGGCCAGCCAGTCTCACCGTGGCAGGACCCCTCCGGAGGACCTCTACTGTGCATCCCCAAAGTCTCGTCGCTGGGAAACCTCCAAGCGGCAACGGTCTCCTTCCCATCACTCTGACCGCTTTCCCAAGTGATGTAGTGGGAAGGAACATAAGCAGGTGCATTCCCTACATTGGCAACCTTCCTCCTACTCATCTTCTGAATCTTCGAAGGAAGATTCCAACAGAAAGATCGCTCGTCGGGCTGAGCGACGATTGGACGAGTACCATCAGCGGCTGAAGGAGCTTAGCTGTAGAATTATCAACCCTTATAGGGCAGATTACGACCATCACCCCCCGCTGTCTTGCCGTATTATGGAGGAGCCGGTTTCACCCCGGTTCCGTCTACCCCAGCTAGACCTGTATGACGGTACTGCAGACCCCCTGGATCACCTAGAGAGCTACAATATCCTTATGCAAGTCCAGGAGGCAACAGATTCTCTCCTTTGCATTGCCTTCCCGGCTACACTTCGGAAGGCAGCACGTGCGTGATATTTTCGTTTGCCACTACATAGTATCAACTCCTTTAGGCAGCTCGAGCGATCCTTCTTGGCCCACTTTGATGCGTGCTGAAAGATTCCCCAGGTGGCTGATAGTCTGTTCGCAATCCAGCAGAGGAGTGGCGAAACCCTAAAGGACTTGTGGCTCGGTTCAAGGAGGCTACACTCGAGGTTTACAATCTTGAAGACTCCATGACCACGCTGGCCCTGAAGCGGGGACTCTGTCCTTTCATGTTTGCTTATTCCTTGGACAAAAAGCCTCCTAGCTCTTACGCCGAATTGCTAAGCCGGCGCAGAAGTATATCCGCATCGACAAAGCAGACTCCTCTAGGAGAGAGATTGATAAAGGGTCGGCAAGAAGCCAGCACCTTCAGAACCTGCTGGGGTGTGACCTAGAAAGCCTGAGCCACCTTGTCATCCAGATAACCTGCCCCAGGCGTTGGTTCCCAAAGAATACTTTACTCCACTTCTTGCCTCAATATCCCACATTCTGTTAGAGATTGAGGATGAGCCTTACCTCTGACGTCCACCTCCCATGAGGCCCGGGGTCCCCCGCAGCAAAGAACTATACTACCGATATTATAGGGACTATGGCCACGACACAGAAGACTGCTGCTTGTTGAAGAAGGCTATCAAGGAACTCGTTCAGTAGGGCCACCTAGGCAAGTTCATCCGGAGGGGGAACCCCACTGCCTCGGGCCCATCGGTAACTCCTGCACCTTAGATTGGCATGGATAATGCCCCGACAGAGAAGACGGTGGCCATGATCTCCTGGGGGGCAGGTAACACTTCTAAAAGGCAGCATGAGGAGGGGTAAATTCTGTAATTCCTTTCTCTAAAAGAGATCTAGAAGGGGTAGTTAATAAACATGGTGATAGCGTCGTCGTGTCTATGACGATCATGAAGCACCATGTAAAATGAATTTTAGTTGATAGTGGGAGCTCTGTTGATGTTTGAGTTATGATGCTTCATTCGGATGAATTTGTCTCACAGTTCCCTTCGACCCGTCACCACGCCCTTGATGGGCTTTACTGGAGATTCTGTAAGGGTCGAGGGGAAGATCACTCTTCCTATCATAGCCGGGACTTCATCGTGTCAGAGCACGGTTCTCATGAACTTTCTAGTAGTCCGAGTCCCATTGGCCTACAATGCCATCCTAGGGAGACCTGGTTTGAACCTTATGGATGTCGTTATCTCCACCAAAAGACTACTCGTAAAGTTCCCTACCAACGAGAGAGTTGGGGAGATAATGGGGGAGCAGAGCCCACTACCGCTCTGCTGCCACTTGGCCCCCAGCCCACAGAGGTGTCGACAATAGCACTTGAGCCGCTCGACCCCCGAGATTTGGAGAGGAGAGGGGAGCCGGCCGAGCATCTGCTGACTTTCCCATTGGAGGAGGACCTGACGAGGACCATCCATGTTGGAGCCCTACTTCCGGAGGAGGCATGCGATTAGCTTCTTGCTTTCTTGAGAGCCAACTCTGACATCTTCGCATGGTCATCGTCTGACATGCTAGGTATCCCTAAGGAGGTAATTACTCATCAACTTAACATCAAATCGGGGTGTCGGTCTGTCTGGCAAAAGAAGAGAAGCTTCGCTCCAGACCGATAGAAGGCCATTGACGAGGAGATCCGCAAGCTGGAGGCTGCAGGCCACATTCGAGAGGTCCATTACCCCGACTGGTTGGCCAACGTCGTGATGGTCCGTAAGGCTAATGGAGATGAAGGATGTGCGTGGACTTCTCTGAACTCAACAAAGCATGCCCCAAGGACAGCTTTCCATTGCCTCAGATTGACCAGCTAGTGGACGCTACGCCCGGTCATGAGACCCTAAGCTTTATGGATGCTTTCTTGAGGTACAACTAGATCAAGATGGACCCAGCGGATGAAGAAGCCACCTCGTTTGTGACTGAGAATGGGATATACTGCTATAAAGTGATACTGTTCGGATTAAAGAACGCAAAGGCCACTTACCAAAGGCTGATGAATAAGGTCTTTGAAGACCAGATCGGATGCAACATGGAGGTGTACATGGATGACATGCTAACCAAAAGTATCCATACCACTGACCATGTTGCCGACTTGGCGAAGACCTTATGCAACCTCCATCGGTACCAGATTAGGCTGAACCCCTGTAAGTGCGCCTTCGGGGTGACAGCGGGCAAATTCCTGGACTTCATGGTGATGCAACCTGGGATCGAGACAAACCCCGATAAGATCTGAGCCATCTTGTTGGACATGAGGTCTCCGGCTAATAAGAAGGAGGTGCAGTGCTTGACTGGAAGGGTGGCGGCCTTGAGCTATTTTTTGTCCAAGTCCGCGGAGAGGTGTCTGCCTTTCTTTAAGGCGCTATGCAAAGTCAACGGCTTCGAGTGGGTGAGGAAATGCCAGAAGGCCTTCGAGGGGTTAAAAGAGTTCTTATCCATCCCGCCATTGTTATCCAAGCCAAGGGGTGGGAAGGAGGTCCTCCTGTACCTTGCGGCCTCCCTCGAGGCTGTTAGCTCCGTGCTTATTCACATGGACGTCGATGGAACACAAAAGCCAGTGTACTACACCAGTAAGGTACTTCATGATGTAGAAACTAGATATTCTAGAGTTGAAAAGATTATCTTTGCATTGATCGTCTCCGTCCGATGCTTCAGGCCCTATTTCCAAACTCACCCGATCGTGGTGTTCACGGATCAACCACTTAAGGCAATCCTTTCTCGTCCTGATACCTCTGGCCGACTAGCGAAGTGGGCACTCAAGCTGGGGGAATTTGACCTATCGTTTTGACCCAGGTCAGCTATAAAAGTCTTAGGTCTTAGCAGATTTCTTGATCGAATGCATCTGGATAGAAGAGCAACTGAAGAAGCCCCATGCAAACTGTTGACCCAATTATTGATTTTAATGATTAATAAAAGATATGAGTATATTCATTTTGATACTAATAGATTTAACAAGTGTTACAGGGCTTAAAGATGTTTGATCAATCAAAAAGGATAAAGAAACATGTTTTGAATCAAGATTGAAAAAGAAATTTCAAAGTTCAGTGTCTGAAGTCGACACCTAAATGGTAAGGAGCCGACCCCAAGGCGTATCAGAAAGTTTCTGGGATTTTGGCATGGTCCAGAGTTGACACCTAAGGTTTCGGAGCCGACTCCAATCTGAGATACAGAGAAGTTCATTCTGTTTCAGTTTTCGGAGCCAACACCTAGAATTCGGGAGCCGACACCCAAGATTTTGGGAGCCGACACCTGAGTTTCTGGAGCCGATTCTAACATGAGAACAGAGAGCACATTTTATAGACTATTCTGGAGCCGACACTTATAGTTTCTCGGAGCCGACTCCCGAAAGCGACGAGCCGACACTTACCTTTTCTGGAGCCGACTCCTCAACAACTTTTTCTTTACTATTTTTGAACACCCATTTGGAGCTGACACCTAAAAAGTTGGAGCCGACTCCAACCTATCAGGAACGGATTTCAAACTGTCAGAACGACTTCCAATGGTAACATTTTCTCACTTAATCTCTAACGGCTACTTTTCTTGTGTGTAGGAGGAATCCAAGGACAGAAATAACGGCTAGTTTTCCACCTAATCTTGGATTAAGAAAAATCTATAAAAAGGGAAGACCGCCCGTTTGAAAAAGACAGAGACAACAACGAAAAGAAAAAGAGAGAAAATAGATTGATAAATCTGAGAAGTCCTGAGCAAGAAATCAAAGAGGAAAGAATCAAAGTTTAAATCCATCAACTCCATAAAGCTCAAAGAGAAATCCAAGGCATTCTAGCTCAAAATCGGAATATTTCCTAAGTGAAGAAAAAGAGAGCAAAAGCCTTGATTTTTCCAACTTCTCATATGCAATCTTTGTAAAGAATCTGAGCTGAGGCCTGATTCAACATCTCAAAGGAGAAGAGGAAAAGAAGAAAAGAAGAAAAGCTCAAATCAAATCCGCTTCAAATAGGTTTTCTTACCCTTTTCTATTTATCTTGAATATTTGCTCATTTAAGGAGCTGTTTGTTGTTGTAAACTTTAATTAATTTATTTGTTTGCTAATTCAATCAGGAGGATTTGTTGACCCAATTGATGATTTTGATGATTAACAAAACTATTTGAGTATAACAATTGAAGGCTCTAATGATTTTGATTAAGTTTTTCAGATTATAAGTCGATTGAATGATCAAAATCAGGAGTTAAATCTTGTTCTCGATCGAATCTAATGTCTAGGTAAGATTGCAGACATTAGAGTCAACTCTGAAAATTACAGAGCCGACTCCAGTATTTGGCATGGAAGTTAGAGTCGACTCCGAGACTGTTAGAGCCGACTCCAATAGAAAAGATAGAACGTTGATTTTTCTGGCCCCGACTTAGAGTTGACTCTAGGTCTGTTAGAGTCGACTCCAGAAAAGTTTCTTGTCAACCCCAGAAAAGTCAGAGACGACTCCAGAATTAACGGATTAAAGTGTTTCGAGTTAGAGCCGACTCCAGAAAAGTTAGAGTCGACTCCAACCCACCTGGAATGAAAAATCAAATTGCCAGATCAGCTCTAACGGTAATATTTCTATTTTACTTTATTTCTAACGGATATATTTTGTTGCAAGGTACACTCCAATGGATAGTTTTCTTCCAAAAATGGTTTGAAAGAAATCTATAAAAAGGGAAGACTATCATTCAAAAACAAGAACGGAAAAATAAAGAAGAAAAACGGAAATAGAGAAATCCCAATTCAAAAATCCGAAAAAGAGAGAGCCTGAATCTCAAGAGAAAAAAACCTTCTAGCTCAAATCCACTCCACTCCAAAAAGCTCAAGAGGAATCCAAGGCATTCAAATCAAAGTTTTGGTGGATTTCCCAAATTGAAGAAAGAGGATCAGTTTCTTGCTTTTCAATCCTTCTTAACTGCTTCAACTGTGAAGAATCGGAGCTGAGGCTTGATTTAATCTAGCAAGGAGAAGAAAGAAGAAAAGAAGAAAAGCTCAAAAGCCAACCAACTACAAATCAGGCTTTTCTAAACCTTGTTCATTTACTTAATTATTTGCTTATTGAGGAGCTGTGTACTTGAAAAATAATATTTCTTTATTTGTGTCTAGTTCAATCTGGGGGATTGAACTAGTGGAGGTAGTCTTACCTCGGTACAAGCTTGGTATAGCTTGTGTTAGGGTTTTTGTGCTGGTGAGCCCAAAAAATTGGCTGGGTTCGTTGTGATCCTGGGAAAACAACAAGTTTGAGTTGTGAGCTAGTAAAACAACTCGGCTGTAATCAAGGAAGATTATAGTGTGGACCCAAGTAAATCTTGGGAGTGAACGTAGGTGTTGGATACACCGAACCACTATAAAATCTTTGTGTTTGCCGTGTCTCCTTTATCTCTATCTCTATCTCTATCTTATTGATTGTATTTTGTTCTTGCATCTGCATTCACTTTCACTCACACTAAGCAAACAAATATTTCAAAAGGTTTAATTTTTTTAAAGAACCCAATTCACCCCCCCCCCCCTCTTGGGTTGTCATCTAGGCCAACAATTGGTATCAGAGCAAGTGCTCATTAGATTTTGATCACACGATCAAGAGCTAAAAATCCAAATGGCAGCTCAAGTTGGATCATTTGCTGAAGGTCATTCTACGAATAGACCTCCACTGTTTAATGGTTCAAATTATTCATATTGAAAAGCTAGAATGAGGATATTCATTCAAGCTTCTGACTATGAACTATGGGGTGTTATAATTAATGGACCTAGTACACCCACACATGTTATTGATGGCACTATTGTTCCTAAGCCCGAAAGGGATTGGAATGATAATGATAGGAAGATGGCACAGCTTAACGCTAAAGCCATGAATGTTTTATATTGCTCTTTAGATGCAAATGAATTTAATAGAATCTTCACATGTAATTCCGCAAAGGAGATTTGGGATAGATTAGAGGTTACCCATGAGGGTACCAACCAAGTAAAAGAATCTAAAATTAATATTCTTGTTCATAAATATGAGTTGTTTAGCATGGAACAATTTGAAACCATTGCATGCATGTATACTAGATTTACAGATATTGTAAATGGTTTAAAAAGTCTTGGTAAGACATATACTAACTCAGAACTTGTTCGAAAAATTCTTAGGTCACTACCAAGATCATGGGAAACCAAAATGACAGCAATCCAAGAAGCAAATGACCTCAACACTCTGCCCTTAGAGGAGCTTTTAGGATCACTTATGACCCATGAGTTGACAATGAAGCAGCACGTAGAGGATGACACAAAGAAGAAGAAAGTGATTGCCCTCAAAGCTGCAAAGAAGAAGAGAGCAGCAGCGATGATGATGATGATGATGATGAAAAGACTGCTCTCTTAGCTAAAAAGTTTAAAAGATTCATGAGGAGAAAGAAACCCTTCCACAAGAAAAATTTAGAGCAAAGTGGGAAGGAGAAAAGGATAAGAACAAGGACAAGGACAAAGAAAAAGAGAAAGACCCCTTGACTTGCTATGAGTGTAATAAACCGGGGCACTTTAGGAATGAATGTCCTAAATTAAAGAAAGCCTACAAAAAGAAAAAGAAGGCTTATGTGGTGACTTGGAGTGATAGCGAAGAATTAGTCATACAATCATATAATTTATGAAATTTTAATAATATTAGTATTATTGTTAGTTATATGATATTAAGATTAAATTAGTTAGTTAGTCACCAAAGTGGCCAAACTAATTTATATTCAGTCATATAATTTATAAAATTTTAATAATATGATATCAAGATTAATTTAGTTAGTTAGTCATCAAAGTGGCCAAACTAGTTTTATTCAGTCATATAATTATAAAATTTTATAGAATGCTATTAAAGATTTGTTGGTTGTTAGAAATTAAGAATTCGCTCAAAGGTGGATTAATATTCTATAACTAACAAACCTAAAGGAGAAAATCTAATATTCTCTTATCAAATATAATATGGATATCCAAAG
Source organism: Calamus simplicifolius (assembly GCA_900491605.1). Lineage (NCBI taxonomy): Eukaryota > Viridiplantae > Streptophyta > Magnoliopsida > Arecales > Arecaceae > Calamus > Calamus simplicifolius. Next base: position 321,580 of record UESW01001450.1, on the reverse strand, counting down.
ATACTATATATATATTTGATAAGATTTATTAATTTCTTTAAAGTTTAAATAGCATTCTAATTACGATATATATTGTTGTATTTATCCAATGAAATCTACAAATATTTTGTGTTTAATTATCTGAATTTGAGCATTTATGTTTTTGCAGTTGTTTCTCTACATTCACATGCTTATGTTGTTACTATCTTTAATGGCTTAAACTTCTCGCGTGAGCAAGTCAGTTTTCACTTAGGTCTCTTAGATCTTGACTTGGCACTATTAGAAGAAAAAGCCTACTGACATTACGGATATGAGCAATAAGGTAGAGAAGTTAAAACATAAAGCATGTCACAGATCTAATAGATTATGTCTAAGTTTTATGCGAATGACAATTGCCAACAACATTAAGCTACTCTTTCAAAAAGTGTAATGCTAAAGAATATCTTAAGCTTATGGAAGAGCGCTTTCGTTCCGCTGATAAGTCACTTGCAGGGACATGATGGCTGAACTCACGACCATGAAATATGATGAGTCATAAAGTATGCAGCAACATATCCTTGATATGACTAATATTGCAGCAAGACTTAAAAATACATCGATAAGATCATTGTTTATACTAGTATGTATGGTAAAACTAATATTTATAGATTGAAGTAGATTGATAATTTATGATGGTTGATGTCGGCTAATGCATGAAGTAATATTAACTATATTTTATCATTATCAAAATTAAACGTTAGATTTTTAATAATATTAGTATTATTGTTTAGTTATATGACATTAAGATTAAATTAGTTAGTTAGTCACCAAAGTGGCCAAACTAATTTATATTCAGTCATATAATTTATAAAATTTTAATAATATTAGTATTATTGTTTAGTTATATGACATTAAGATTAAATTAGTTAGTTAGTCACCAAAGTAGCCAAACTAATTTATATAAGTCATATAATTTATGAAATTTTAATAATATGATATCAAGATTAATTTAGTTAGTTAGTCATCAAAGTGGCCAAACTAGTTTATATTCAGTCATATAATTTATAAAATTTTATAGAATGCTATTAAAGATTTGTTGGTTGTTAGAAATTAAGAATTCGCTCAAAGGTGGATTAATATTCTATAACTAACAAATCTAAAGTTGGACTTTATTGTGAACCCAGAACCCAATGCAGGTTCAAATTAGTGAACCAAACTTTTGGTTTAGGCTTAAAATTGTGGTTTGTAACCAGATTGAGCCTGGTTCAGTAAACCAGAATCCAAATTGAACCTGAATTCAAATTGAGCCAAATCCCTAAACCAGAAGTTCAATGGGAGCCAATCAGTGAACTAGAAATTTAATTTAACCCAAATCAGTGAACTAGGAAGTTAAATTAGAGCTAATTGACTTGGGTTCAAGCCAATAAAGCTGGGCTTAATTTAATTAGACCTTAATTAGTCTAATTTAACTTTGATTATGCTACCAAATGACCTAATTAATATTATATAATTATAATATTGATATTATAATATATATAATAATAATATATATTATTATATAATATTTATAGATTATAATATTATAAAAAGGGATAGAGAAAGACCGAAAATTACATAAGAAAGGTCACGAAGAAATCTTTATATCTTACAAAATGGTTATTCAACATTTTCACCTCTTAGGTAGTAGTGATCCCTATCCCCGTGATGATTCAACATTCTCATTCCGTAGTTAGTAGCCATCCTAATCCCATAATGATGGCACATTACTTTTCAAATAAGAATACTAATTAAAATAATTTTATCACCATCTTAGAATCACCGGTGACCTTTACAACTCAGCCAAAAAACAACTACTCACGTACAAGATGGGACTTAATTCTTAAAAGTAAGTTAAAAAGCATGTTGATTTACAAAAGTTCCTTTCATATAAGAATCTTATTAGGAAAGACTACCAAAACTATAATATATCAACGGAAAGAAGTGGTAAGAAAGACTAGCTTCACATGTAAGTAGCATTTGATGAAACTAATAGGCAAAATGTATGTAATTCTGAAACTATTGCTATAAGGAAGTAGTAGAACATTTGCAAGAAGTAATGTTTGTGATTAAAATGCATAAGAATAACTAGGACCATTTCTTGTATTGGACAAACCTTGGTTGCTGGAATCAAGAGCAGATGCATGAGGAAGCACATAGAAAGCAGGATCAGATTTGAAGTTCGAGATGGTCCCTAGAGTGGGTATGTCACTCAATGACAGAAATTTTCCTTTTTTGAAATATGCATCTCTTTTACTAGAACTTGCATTGTAGTACAATAACTCTACATTATAGGATTTTTGTAATACTATTAAAAGAAATAATATTTCACATCAAAAATTAAAATTTTATTATTTTTAATAATTAATTAGAATTCCTTGTCCAAAAATATTTTCCATACCTTGTATTTTAAGTTTTACTTAGTTGCATCATTTGGCAACAAAATTATGAATATTTAGGTTGAGGTCATAATATCTATTTATTTATTTAATGATTTATGTAAAACTAAAAAGATTCTGATTAGAAAATAAACTTTTTTTTTTTCTATGCCACATGTATAATTAAGTTAAATAGTTGTTAATCTTATTGTTTAAAAAATATAATTATAAACATCAAGAATTTAAGGTATAGTGTTTTCATAAATTAATTTTTAGATGTAAAATATATTTTATCTGATGCATGCATTTCATTTATCTATGCTACTTTGAGTTTAATTTTAAATATTATACTTTTAAAATTTATTTTAATGATATATAAAAATATATATTTTTTTAATTTTTTTAAATTAAATAAAACCATAACCTTTGATATTACCTTAAAAATTTTTTAAAAACGACCTAGAGCCGACACTTGAAAAGTTGGAGCCGACTCCAACCTGACTGGGACAAAAATTTAAAATGTCAGATCAGCTCTAACGGTAATATTTTCTTTTTACCTAATTTCTAACAGATATATTTTGTTTCCAGGTACACTCCAACGGCTAGTTTCATCCCAAAAATGGATTGAAGAAAATCTATAAAAAGGGGGAGACACCCGTTTGAAAAGAGAGAGAAAAGAGAGACGAAAAATTAGAAAATATTTTCAAATCAAAAATCTGAGAAACCTTGAGCCCAAAATCCAAGAGAAAAGCATTCAAACTCAAATCTTTCCACTCCAAAAAGCTCAAAGAGGAATCCAAGGCGCTCCAAATCAAAAATCAGTGGATTTCCTAAATTGAAGAAAAGCTCCGTTTCTTCCATTTCCGATCTTCCCAACTGCAACGACTGTGAGGAATTAAAGCTGAGGCTTGGTTCATCATTCCAAAGGGAGAAGAGGAAAAGAAGAAAAGCTCTAAGCCAAACAACTTCAAATCAGACTTTTCTAAACTTGTTTACTTATTTTTGAATATTTGCTCATTGATGAGCTGTGTATCTTTGAAAAACTATATTCTTTTTGTTTGTGCCTAGTTCAATCAAAGGGATTGAACTAATGGAGGTTGTATACCTCGGGTCAAGCTAGATTAGCTTGAGTTTAGGATTGTGTGCTGGTTAGCCCGAAAACCGGCTGGGTTTGTTGTGATCCTGGGTAAAACAACAAGTTTGGGTTGTGAGCTTGTAAAACAACTCGACTGTAATCGAAGAGATTGTAGTGTGGACCCAAGTGGATCTTGGGAGTGGACGTAGGTGTTGGATACACCGAACCACTATGAAATCTTTGTGTTTGCCGTGCTTCTATTGTCTCTATCTCTATCTCTATCTCATTGATTGTGCTTTATATTTGCATTGCATTTACTTTCATTCATTTTAAGCAAATAATTTTTTAAAAAGGGATAAATTTTTTAAAGAACCCAATTCACCCCCCCCCCTCTTGGGCTGTCATCTGGGCCAACAATTGGTATCAGAGCAAGTGCTCATTAGATTTTGATCACACGATCAAGAGCTAAAGATCCAAATGGCAGCTCATGTTGGATCATTTGCCGAAGGTCATTCTACTAATAGACCTCCCCTATTTAATGGTTCCAACTATTCATATTGGAAAGCAAGAATGATGATATTCATTCAAGCCTCTGATTATGAATTATGGGGTGTTATAACTAATGGACCTAGTACACCCACACACATTGTTGATGGCACTATTGTTCCTAAACCCGAAAGGGATTGGAATGATAATGATAGAAAAATGGCACAGCTCAATGCTAAGGCCATGAATGTCTTGTATTGCTCTTTAGATGCTAATGAATTTAATAGAATCTCCACATGTAATTCCGCAAAGAAGATTTGGGATAGATTAGAGGTTACCCATGAGGGTACCAATCAAGTTAAAGAATCTAAGATCAATATTCTAGTGCACAAATATGAATTATTTAGCATGGAACAAACTGAAACTATAGCATGCATGTACACTAGATTTACTGATATTGTAAATGGTTTGAAAAGTTTAGGCAAAACATATTCTAACTCTGAACTTGTTCGTAAAATTCTCAGGTCACTTCCAAGAACGTGGGAAGCAAAGGTGACAGTAATCCAAGAAGCAAAAGACCTCAATACCTTATCCTTAGAGGAGCTTCTAGGATCCCTAATGACCCATGAATTGACCATGAAGCAGCACATAGAAGAGAATGTGAAAAAGAAACCATAGCTCTTAAGGCTGCTGAAAGTGAGGAGAGCTGTAGTGAAAATGATGATGATGATGATGATGATACAGCTCTTCTAGCAAGAAAATTCAAAAGATTCATGAGGAGAAAGAAACTCTTCCATAAAAAGAAATTTGGAGCTAAGATGGAAGGAGAAAAAGAAAAGATAAGGACAAGGACAAAGAGAAAGAGCCCTTGATCTGCTATGAATGTAAGAAACTGGGGCATTATAGATATGATTGTCCTCAACTGAAAAAGACTTTCAAAAAGAATAAGAAGCCTATGTTGCAACCTGGAGTGATAGTGAGGAATCTTCTTCAAAGGAAGATCAAAAGGAAGTTGCAACATTTGCTTCATGAAAAACGAGGATGAGGAGGTAAGTTCCGAAAATCCTTGTGATGACTTTGCTTTTGATGAATTTTTTGATGCCTTTAATGAACTTGTTGGTGATTTCAAAGTTTTGAAAAAGAAATATAAGTTTTTGAAAAATGAAAATTTAACTTTCATTAAAGAAAAGGAAAATCTTAATAATGAAACTATAGTTCTGAAATCTGAAAATGAAAGTCTGTCAAAAGAAAAAGAATCAATTTTCAATGAAAATGATAAACTAAAGAAGAAAGTAGATAAATAAAAATTATTGATAAATTTACCTATAGTTCTGAAAAACTTAATTTACTGTTAAGTAATCAAAGAGCTATATATGATAAGGCTAGTTTAGGTTATAGACCTAACTTAAAGCAAAAATTTATCAAAACTTTTTTAGAAAGGAACAAAATAATGATAATGTTACATGTCATTACTGTAACAAGAAGGGACACAAAGTTTTTGAATGCAATTTTAAGAAAATTGACAAGAAGTTAAATAATAAAGGAAAGAAGATATGGGTTCCCAAAAGGAATAGTCTTTTATGCTACTAACCATGAAGGACCCAAGAAGGCTTGGGTACCTAAATATAAAACTTAATGTTGGCCCAATGGCAACCCAAGACGGGGGGGGTGAATTGGGTTCTTAAAAATTTAAGACTTTTTAAATGTTTTAAATAAATTTACTCAAGATGTGCAAGTGAGAGAAATTAACTTAAGCAATGCACAAATAGAAATATAAGAGAGATAGAGTGAGAGACAAATGAGCACGGCAAACACAAGGTTTTATAGTGGTTCGGCGCAACCAGCACCTACGTCCACTCCCAAGATTCACTTGGGTCCACACTATAATCTCCCTAGATTACAGCCGAGTTGTTTTACAAGCTCACAACTCAAACTTGTTGTTTTTCCGGGATCACAACGAACCCAGCCGGTTTTACACGGGCTTACCAGCACAAAACCAACTCGTTGTTTTAACGGGGTCACAACGAACCCAAAACGTAAGCTATCCCAAGCTTACAGCGAGGTACAACTACCTCCACTGATTCAATCCACTTTGAATCAGTACCAAGAAAATAAATCAGAGTTTTAAATACAAACAGCTCCTCTAGAGCAGAATAATCAAAATAAAGATTAGGTTTAGAAAAGCCTGATAAAATGAGTTTGATTGCAGGCTTGGCTTCTTTGCTTCTCTTCTCCAACTCCTTTGAAGTGTGGAATCAGACCTCAGCACAGATTCTCCTAGCTTTGGGGCTTTTGGATGTTGGTTGAAGCTTTTCTTCTTTTCTTTCTAGGTTGGAAGATCTTGATTTGCTCTTGGTTGCTTTGGGATCTCCTCTTGAACTTTTTGTAGATTGTAGCTCAGGAGCACACGAATCTCTCTCTTTGATTTCACTCCTTTTGAATCTCTTTTCTTGACTCAAATGATTTTTCAAATGAAGCTCTGTTTTTCCCTCTTTTTGAAAGATATTCTTTTCTCTCTTTTGATATCTCTATATTTTTTTTTTTGATTTGAAAAGAGCTCCTCTATTTATAGATTCTGCAAGAATATAGCCGTTAGAGACAAAGAAAAATAGCCGTTAATCAAAAAACTTACTGTTGGAGCTGAGTTGGCATCCGTAAAAATTTTGCCCAGATTTGCTGGAGTCGACTCATGCTTTCCCGAGTCGGCTCGAGCTCGTCTTACTAAAATAGAAATGTTTATAAAAGTTAGGGGTCGACTCACCAAAAGTAAAGTATCGACTCTGAAAGTCGGAGTCGACTCGTGAAAAGCTTGGGGTCGACTCGCGAAGTGCTCAGAAAAACACTCCTCTGGTGTCTGAGCGGAGTCGACTCGCACAGTCAAGGAGTCGGCTCGAGAGAATCAGGGGTTGACTCGATAAATTTCGTGGGTCGACTCGACACAGATGCACATTTCTGTACACTGAGCGGAGTCGACTCTGAAACTCAGGAGTCGGCTCCGGAACGTATCAAAAATCAGAAACTTTTCTGATTGACATAAAAATCGTTCCAGATTCATTTTAATTCATTGTTTTGACTTGAATTCAATAAAATTGACATTAAGAAATGATTCAAGAACTATTCCAAAAACTCATTGAAAAACATGAATTATAAAATTTCTTTTTGAAAGTTTAAACATTGAGCTTAAAGTTACTTTCAAAATTGATTAAAGTCAAACTTTAACATTCTCATTGATTGTTCAAAATAAATTATTGCTCATTTAAATAACTCATTATATCTTTTAATGAACTCAAAGGCTTTTAGTAATCATCAAAATCAAAAGGATTGGGTCATAATTTTCAATAATCTTCCAACAATCTCCCCCTTTTTGATGATGACAAAAACATTGAGTTTATGCATGATTGATTAGTGAATTTATTTTATTTCATAGTTAGGCTTAGGCTCCCCCTGAATGAGGTAGCTCCCCCTATGAAACTTAAATAAATATCCCATTGTTTATCTCATTAATTACTTTGATTTTCTCAAATGTATTTACATCATTAAACTATAAAACTCTCCCCCTTTTTGTTATCAACAAAAAGGTAGAGAAGCATAAACATTCATTCAATCAAGATAAGATTTGACAATTTCATTCATTCATTGAAAGAAGGAAATACATTGAGTAATCAACATAGAGAATTCATTTTATCAAAAGGTCTAATACATCAAGATGTTTAATACATTGATTTCAAAATGAAAGCATAACAAAAATTTCAGTACATAGCAAGGATTGAAAATCTAATAACTCAGAAATGAGTTCTTACAATCCTAGTTAAATGATCTACTATGTTCTTCATTCCATCAGATTGAATTTTCACATAATCTTTGAGCCTCTCATCGACAAGGTGCAAGCAGTCATAATCTTGTCTTGTAGCTCCGCATTGCACTTTGCATAAGTCTCTCCATCTCCGCATATATCTTTAAGTTCTTCAAATATATTTTTGAGATCACCACTTAAAGATACCGAAGAAGAGCTGAGAGTAGACTCCATCTTAGAGATACGATCATCCAATGAATAAAGAGTCTCCCTCAAATTCATGAATTTATTCTCAAATTCAGATTTAAGTTTTCAGATTGATCATCAAATAGAACTTTGAGTTGCATTAGCTGTTGATCTGAGAAACCGGCAGAAGATGTTGAAGCTTGATCAAAAGATGGAGCGGGGGCTGGAGCAGGGGCAGAAGCAGAAGGGCTCGGAGGTGCAGGTGAAGGATATCTGACTGAAGGTCCTGCAGCCTCACATCTGTAGCTCTCTCTTCTATCAGTCCTTTCCTCTCCCATTTTCCATTCTTCTTGATAAAACCCATTCTATGAATGGTGGCCAAGCTATAGAAGTCAGTATGTCGCAGATTCCTCATTGACTCATTATCTGAAATCACAACTCCTTGGCTCAGAAAAATCTTTGTTAGAATCATTCCATTGGGCATACTTGACTTTCTTGATCTACTATTATTAGTAGACTAACCAATCATTATTATTTTTCCTTCTTGATCTACTACTATTAGTAGACTAACCAATCATCATCTTCTTCTCTTCAGAGATGGGACTAGGGATATTGGATCAAGAGTTCTCAGTCGGGGTGTTATCTTCCACCATAAACATCAGATAATGTGTGTTCTTTTGTTTCATCTTCTTACTTGATTTAGAGCCAGAAGCTGAGTTTCTTCTAGCTAACACCCTATTGCCTTGAAAAGCCCCCTGGCCTAGTATCCGAACAACACTTTAGCTGGTAATCAATCCACTACTGTTCCTCTCTATTCTATTCTTTGGTCTGAAATATAAGCCAATTAACTCACTGTAACTAGCTTTGGCCATTCCCGATCTGGTTTCTGGCCATGGAGTTTGAGCTCCATGAGTGGCTTCGTGAGGAAGAAGAAGACATCATGTCTTTTTAAGTGATGGTGAACGGGCTCCTAGGTGGAGCCAGGTTAAATAAAACGGGTCTGAGTCACTTTAAATCAAATGGGCTCGTGATCCAAAAAGGACTGGTTAAACCCAAATTATAACCCGATCCATTCGGCTTAATCAATTGATTGAAGTGACAGTAGAGGTTCTAGTTGGGTGAACTCATTTTGACCTGATGTAGGTTAACCAGATCTATAATTATTTTAGAAGTTGGTTCAACCTAACAATGCTTTATAATATTGAGTCTTTTTGATCTGATTCTTGGATCTAATCAATTGAATCCGGCTGATCTCAAACCCAATTTCCTTCTGAGGTAACCTGTAGTCATTGAGCTCAATCAATTAGATTTAGTTTATTTCATCAATCAGACTGAATCATGTTTGTTGGGTTCCATCAATTGAACCCAATTCATATCCTTGGGTCTGAACCTGAGCCAGTTAGATTTAATCAGCTGCGTCCAATCAGATTCGACCGAACCCAATTTGATGATCTCTGGTGGACTTTATTGTGAACCCAGAACCCAATGCAGGTTCAAATTAGTGAACCAAACTTTTGGTTTAGGCTTAAAATTGTGGTTTGTAACCAGATTGAGCCTGGTTCAGTAAACCATAATCCAAATTGAACCTGAATTCAAATTGAGCCAAATCCCTAAACCAGAAGTTCAATGGGAGCCAATCAGTGAACTAGAAATTTAATTTAACCCAAATCAGTGAACTAGGAAGTTAAATTAGAGCTAATTGACTTGGGTTCAAGCCAATTAAAGCTGGGCTTAATTTAATTAGACCTTAATTAGTCTAATTTAACTTTGATTATGCTACCAAATGACCTAATTAATATTATATAATTATAATATTGATATTATATATATATATATATTATTATTGTTATATAATATTTATAGATTATAAATAATATTATAAAAGGGATAGAGAAAGACCGAAAATTACATAAGAGAAGGTCATGAAGAAATCTTTATATCTTACAAAAAGAATAATCCAAAATAGAGCTGAATGGTTATTCAACATTTTCACCTCTTAGGTAGTAGTTATCCCTATCACCATGATGATTCAACATTCTCATCCCTTAGTTACTAGCCATCCTAATTCCATAATGATGGCACATTACTTTTCAAATAAGAATACTAATTAGAATAATTTTATCACCATCTTAGAATCACCAATGACCTTTACAACTCAGCCAAAAACAGCTACTCATGTACAAGATGGGACTTAATTCTTAAAAGTAAGTTAAAAAGCATGTTGATTTACAAAAGTTCCTTTCATATAAGAAATCTTATTAGGAAAGACTACCAAAAACTATAATATATAACGGAAAGAAGTGGCAAGAAAGACTAGCTTCACATGTAAGTAGCATTTGATAAAACTAATAGGCAAAATGTATGTAATTCTGAAACTATTGCTAGAAGGAAGCAGTAGAACATTTGCAAGAAGTAATGTTTGTGATTAAAATGCTTAAGAATAACTAGGACCATTTCTTGTATTGGACAAACCTTGGTTGCTGGAATCAAGAGAAGATGCATGGGAAGCACATAGAAAGCAGGATCAGATTTCAATGACAGAAATTTCCTGCTACCACAGGACAAGAAAAACAAAGAACTGCATTCTTCTCACTCACTTCCTCTGCTCTAAGTGCAACAAGTGCATCAACAACTCCATCTATGAGTCTCCATATAGTCGCTGGAGGGAGGCTGGAGGCAAGAAATGGCAGAGGAGATATGGTACGAAGGACACATGTTAAGAATCCAACCAAAATCAGGCCATTCCATTGTTTTGACCCAAATAAGCTAATTTGGTTTAGATCGATGATTTTCGAGATAGGCTTGGTCTGGGCTCAGCATCGAGCTCTAGAATAATTTTTGGACCTGGGCCTAAAAATGTTTTAGGTTGGGCTCAAGCAACGATACGTCAGGCACTTATTAGTGGCTTATAAACTCATAGCAAGGTTTCTTTGCATAGCCAAAATTTTTCTTTTTCGAAATATGCATCTCTTTTACTAGAACTTGCATTGTAGTACAATAACTCTACATTACAGGATTTTTGTAATACTATTAAAAGAAATAATATTCACATCAAAATTAAAATTTTATTATTTTTTAATAATTAATTAGAATTCCTTGTCCAAAAATATATTTCCATACCTTGTATTTTAAGTTTTACTTAGTTGTATCATTGGAAAAAAAATTATGATATTTAGGTTGAGGTCATAATATCTATTTATTTATTTAATGATTTAAGTAAAGCAAAAATATTCTGATCAGAAAACAAACTTTTTTTTTCTATGCCACATGTATAAATAAGTTAAATAGTTTTTAATCTTATTGTTTAATAAATATAATTATAAACATCAAGAATTAAAGGTATAGTGTTTTCATAAATTAATTTTTTAGATGTAAAAATATCTTTTATCTGATTAATGCATTTCATTTATCTTATGCTACTTTGATTTTAATTTTAAAATATTATACTTTTAAAATTTATTTTAATGATAATATAAAATATTTTTTTTATTTTTAAAATTAAAATAAAACCATAACCTATGATATTACCTTAAAAAAATGATGAATTTTCATTTATTAGCAATCTTAGATCATCTATCTTTTCTATGAGAATTATATTTGAAATATGATTTTTAAGACAACATTAGATATTTATTATGATAACTGAGTATGTTTAACCCAACTTATCTGTTGGGTAACCAAACATTGTGGGAAAGGAATCGAACGTGAATGGCGCTGGTGAGAGGTACTTTTCCAAGTGGCCAGAGATGTCGGGCATTATTCCAAAGAGTGTGGGCCTCAGATAAGAACAATTGATAGTGTAGGCCTGTCCCTTTTTTCCATCCTTTCTTCTGGACGAAAAAGTCCTGAGGTCTCGTTTGGAAAGGAAGAAAAAGCTGAGTTCTGTTAAGATAATTTAGTTTCTACGGGGTTGTTTCAATGATGAAGGTAGGGGAATGGATTCATAATCTGCTTAGTAGTATTATTAATAAAAAACTGATCACATTAAAAGAAAAGGAGGAAAAAACTAAGAAACGACACATGAGAAATTTATATTGGGAGAATTGGCTTTCTCATGACCAATTATGGTACAATCATTTTCAAGATGCACCATAATCATCTCCAGTATGCATTCTATATCTGTCTCACAATGTTTTGCTGTGACCAGTTACTTTACTAGCATGAGTGACTCCTTACATTCCATAACTCCTTCATGACAACACAACCCTTTCATTCAATGCAGGATGATCAACTTAAACATATGATCGTAGTAATAGAATAAGCAAATCGACAAAAGGCTTTCTGAAGCTGTTAAAGATTGCCGATATATGGAGGCCAACTTGAATTAAGCATTTTAAGTAAAAACCCAGAAACATCTAATCATAATTAGTGCCTGTCACATCCCAAACCCATCATCTAAGCCTTGGCTCGTGACACGGCACATGCTTTTCTGGGCAAGACCGAAGTCTTCTGATATCTAAGTTAGAAGTCAAGGGATTACCCAATCCCTCGATGCCTGGCATCAGTACCTTGTGCCAATAAAATACAATTTGGGGTGTTTCAGACTCTCACTAACAGTAAAAAATTATTAAGTCTTGCGGACAATCAATTATTCCCTTTTTTTTTTTTTCCTAGAATATTTTATGATGAGCCTTAGCTTAACTCTGTATAGATGGGTAGTAGTAGTTCAAACTAGGAGCAGGCCAACGAGGGGTCTCTCCCGTTAACCCACTATTCAATTAAAATTTTAGCCCTTCTTTCTTAAATTTAATTGCTATACTAAGAATGGAGAAAAATATAGGTTAGCACTAGGATTGAGAAATTAATTTTTTCAAAAATAAGAAAATAAGAAATTATTGATTAGTTATTTAAATTAGTAAGAAGGCTGATTTTTAAGTATTATTCTATCAATAATTAATTTTAAGTTATCAAGAGTGTTATATTTACAACTCAAAATCATTAGAATTAATTTTAAAATTAACAACCTTTTCATTTAGTAGACAAGATTAGTTTTTTATTTTAGCAAACTCTATCTTTAATGATAAAGATTAGTTATTAATCCTAATAAACTTTTAATAAATAAATAAGGATTGACTAGTGATGATGACTAGAGGTCACTAATGTCAGGGTCTAACAAGATGGCTAGAAGATACTAGTAATATAATCTAAGGTAATGGCTAGAGATCACTATTATGGAACCAGTCCAATAGGGCCCATATGGGGGTTGGACTTAATTGATGACATTTGACATTGATTGATAATGATTGTCCAATGCCAAGAAAGATAAAATCTGTTGATAATTTCTCTTTTATTTGATGCACTGATTTTTGGTATGTATCGCAAATAATTTACTTTATCAGCTATATTATCTTCATATTATGTAAATATTTTATTTATTATTACATATGTATATTTCTATGTGCAAAATTTTTACTGGGCTTTTAACTCACCCTCTTACCCTTTTTTTTAGATATTGAGGATTTGGATGTCGGGCCAAGCTTTGGGATGAATGGAGAGTAAGATTAAAATAGCTAGTTGCATTTGATACTATATAGATCTATACTATTTTGGAAATGTTGATATACTTTGATAGTCATACTTCTCTTATATAGAGGATATTATTTGAAAATATAGATCATTTAGTAGGTTTAGCATGCTCTTAGGGTTTACACTAAGGATATGCAACCATATCACATTGCACCTGGATCGGGTATTGGTTTGGGGGCATGACATTATTGCTTTATATTAATCCCAAGAACAAACATGAGATGAATATTTGCATTATAATTAATAGGTATGAAGAAGACCAGAGGAATATTTCTTGAATCCTGAGAAAGATATGAAGATAACTAAATGGCACCAACAATAAACCTATTAATCAACCATACATAGGGTACACTTCACTAGTACAAGGATCTTATAAATATTTACCCACCATGCACATATATAAGCATCGCAAATCTTTTGGATCTAAATATGTTAAATGATGATATATTTCATCAATTATAGCATAACAAAACAATAGTGTTGGAATTTGATAGCCAAACATACAATATCATGGGTATAGGTGTCCTAAATTAATCACTATTTGTTTAAAATGAACTATCTTCCATAATTTTTACTGATAGTTGTTGGGTTTCTTTATGATTTTCATCTAAAATTGCTCAAAATGCTAGGTCAAAAACAAGTGAAACAACCAAAACTGAATTTAAGGATATTCTCAAAGAGCACATTCTTGAGAAATTTATAAAACCCAAGCTAAATTGATTATATCGATCTAGTTAGCTTTCATGATCCATTCACATCTACTTGTACTTGTATTTTATAATCATGCTTACCACATGAGGCATAGGTTCGGCTAAGATTTAGATGCATTTACTTTATCCTAGAGAAATTTGTAAATCCTAAGCTAGAATGATGATATTGGCCTAGTTAGTTTTCATGATCCATTCACATCTATTTGTGCATGCATAAGTCATGCTCACCGCATGAGGTGTTTCATACTCACTAAGAGTAAAACAATCATTAAGTCTTGTGGACAATCAATTAATTAAATAATCAATTAATTAACTTCAAGAAATTGCAGAATCATTAGATTAACCATGTCTTTGCTTTGAATAACTTTGGGTGCACACCAATGTAACCAAGATTCAGGGGCAAAACACTTCAAGTACAAGGTAGTAACAAGTCCTGCATCAAAAATCACCTTTACATTCCAAAAGACAAAGAAATGCCAAAAAAGTAATAATGGCAAAGTAGAATCAAATATTTTAAAAAGTGCAGAATTAATTCAGAATTATTTAAGCATCATTATGTATCATCATATTGATAAAATGCTGGAAGAAAGACATCCAATATGTTATAGCCAGAGGAATGATGAAAGCAAACAAATTGAAGAACTTTTAGGTTTCAAAGATGTGCTCTCACATAATGATGGCTGAAGTAGGACGAAGACCTCAGACCGCATAGCATATTTCTTCCTAAGTCTTCTTTCAAATTCATTAGTAATAATATAAACAATGAAATCTGATAACAAGTACTATGACCATCAGCAAACAAAAGTCAAAGACAAACTTAAACACAAACAAACCACCATTTGTTTGAGCTAATGAAATCAAAGAAGGAATAGCGAAGAACAGTTGCACACAGAAAAGAAAAAGCATTTTCTGTACCAAAAATGTTTCCACCACATGCATCCAGTTGAGCATGTGAACCTATTAACATGCAGTCAATCTACACATCATTAATAAGTGCAAGCCAAATCAAATTATAGATGGGAAATTGTGCTTACCCAAAGGTTCTCATAGCTCTCGTATAGACATGAGCATTGTTATCTGAAGCATCGAAACCTTAGCAACTTAGTTAATAAAAATTCTACTTGCTAATTGGTTTTGCCAATTAATAAAAAGGCTGAATAATAAAAACTTGATTTATGTTCTTAAGTTGCGAGTAAGCATGATCGAAACCTTACGGTAACTAAGCCGTAATAGAAGTTCACATGACTTGATAGTCAGTATCTACGCTCAAAGTTGAAAGTCGCAGGACACATCGGTGATGGTTCTTTTAAAAAAATGTGGTCCCAGATATGAATAAAAATATATATCAAGCTTTTGTTTGGTTAGAGGCATTTTCTTCCCGTGTGGACCTTTAGATGTGAATGATTGAGAGGACTCTCGCCGGCGGAGAGAAGCTTGCCTCTTTCTCTCGTAACATAATTTAAGTGCAGCTTGTTAGGTGCGGATCATTCTTTCTTCTACTTTCCTATTATCAGACTTAAGTGCAAAGGTTAACTAGGTGTGGAAAAATAGGAGAAAGATGAGGAATACTCACATCTAACGAACCGTATCTATATCGGATTCATTTCTTTTTTGTCCTCACCTCAAACAGTGGTTCCTTCACTCTATTTCCAGAAGATTATTAATTCCATCGTGACGAGCTTGTGCAGTTCTAGGTGGATGAAGGGTTTGTGAAAACCCAAGAAGATACAGATGGAAGATTTAGCAGAGCAATACCCCGAAGAGTTGATAAGAAGGAACATTCTGCAAAATTTCCATGATGTCGTTTGCCAATAGTCTCTTTTGGCTATAAGTAGCAAAATTGAATATAACGTGTGATGTGGCTGGTCACTCCCCAGGTGGTAGAGTAACAGTCTGCACAGTTCTCGGAGCCCAGTAATAATTTGATAATTAGTCATGGAACCAACTTCGAATATTGGACCCAGTGATTTAAAATACCAGATTACCGCGTAGCTCGCTCACCCACTCTGCCAAGATCATGGGCGGTTACCGATATACTATGTGTAGTTACTGATATTTACGGTGCGCACTTGGCAACTGTGCGCCACCTACTGCTTACGGAGCCGATCTTAATGGAAGATGGGATTCGACGGTTATCTACGAAGGGTAAGAGGGACTACCGAACAGGTATATAAGGACCCTAACTCACAACGAGTGGGGGGGACTCAACTTCTACTATCTCATTTGAATCCATGTTCTCCAAATCGTTAAATTGAGCGTCGGAGGATCCCCATCAGAACCACCGGTCCGAGACTTTTCTTGCAGGTTTCCGGTTACAGGAGGCGGTAGTGTCATTCTGAAGACCCAAAGCTCCTCTCCTGCTCGACGCTCCTCTAAAGTAACAGATTGGCACGCCAGAAAGGGAGACCAGTAGACAGACGTTCATTTCAACGCGTCTGCGACCCTATAACCTCTACAAGAAAGAAGATGGCGGTTACACGTGCACAGAAGGCCTCCACCAGCCAAGCCGAGGGACGCCTCCCATAGGCTAAGCAGCCAGAGGCCAACCTCCCTATTTTGCCCCCCGTACAACAACAGTCTATCCAGGCTGACCGGCTCGATGCTCTGACCCAGCAAGTTCAAGACCTGATAGCGGTGGTCCGGAGGCTACAGGAACAGTGCTTCGCCACCACTCCATTGCCTCCTCGCTCTCTGCCCCATGCTGAGGGCCATGGGGCTAGCCAGTCTCACCGTGGCAGGACCCCTCCGGAGGACCTCTTGTGCATCCCCGAAGTCCCATCGCTGGGAAACCTCCTAGCGGCAACGGTCTCCTTCCCATCACTCTGACCGCTTTCCCAAGTGATGTAGTGGGAAGGAACATAAGCAGGTGCATTCCCTACATCGGCAATCTTCCTCCTACTCATCTTCTGAATCTTCGAAGGAAGATTCCAACAGAAAGATCGCTCGCCAGGCTGAGCGACGATTGGACGAGTACCATCAGCGGCTGAAGGAGCTTAGCTGTAGAATTATCAACCCTCATAGGGCAGATTACGACCACCACCCCCCACTGTCTTACTGTATTATGGAGGAGCCGGTTCCACCCCAGTTCCATCTACCCCAGCTGGACCTGTATGACGGTACTGCGGACCCTTTGGATCACCTGGAGAGCTACAAGGTCCTCATGCAAGTCCAAGAGGCAACAGATTCTCTCCTTTGCATTGCCTTCCCGGCTACACTTCGGAAGGCAGCACGTGCATGATATTTTTGTTTGCCACTGCATAGTATCAACTCCTTTAGGCAGCTCGAGCGATCCTTCTTGGCCCACTTTGATGCGTGCTGAAAGATTCCCCGGGTGGCTGATAGTCTGTTCGCCATCCAGCAGAGGAGTGGCGAAACCCTGAAGGACTTCATGGCTCGGTTCAAGGAGGCTGCACTCGAGGTTTACAATCTTGAGACTCCGTGACCACGCTGGCCCTGAAGCGGGGACTCTGTCTTTTCGTGTTTGCTTATTCCTTGGACAAAAAGCCTCCTAGCTCTTACGCCGAATTGCTAAGCCGGGCGCAGAAGTATATCCGCATCGACAAAGCAGATTCCTCTAGGAGAGAGGTTGATAAAGGGTCCGACAAGAAGCCATCACCTTCAAAACCTGCTGGGGTGTGACCTAGAAAGCCTGAGCCACCTCGTCGTCCAGATAACCTACCCCAGGCGTTGGTTCCCAAAGAATACTTTACTCCACTTCTTGCCCCAATATCCCACATTCTGTTAGAGATTGAGGATGAGCCTTACCTCTGACGTCCACCTCCCATGAGGCCCGGGGTCCCTCGCAGCAAAGAACTATACTGCCGATATCATAGGGACTATGGCCACGACACAGAAGACTGCTGCTTGTTGAAGAAAGCTATCGAGGAATTCGTTCAGCAGGGCCACCTAGGCAAGTTCGTCCGGAGGGGGAACCCCACTGCCTCGGGCCCATCGACAACTCCTGCACCTTAGATCGGCGTGGATAATGCCCCGATAGAGAAGACTGGGCCATGATCTCCTGGGGGGCAGGTAACACTTCTAAAAGGCAGCATGAGGAGGGGGTAGATTCTGTAATTCCTTTCTCTAAAAGAAATCTAGAAGGGATAGTTAATAAACATGGTGATAGCGTCGTCGTGTCTATGACGATCGTGAAGCACCATGTAAAATGAATTTTAGTTGATAGTGGGAGCTCTATTGATGTTTTGAGTTATGATGCCTTCATTCGGATGAATTTGTCTCACAGTTCCCTTCGACCCGTCACCACGCCCTTGATGGGCTTTACTGGAGATTCTGTAAGGTTGAGGGGAAGATCTCTTCTATCACAGCCGGGACTTCATCGTGTCAGAGCACGGTTCTCATGAACTTTCTAGTAGTCCGAGTCCCATTGGCCTACAATGCCATCCTAGGGAGACCTGGTTTGAACCTTATGGATGTCGTTATCTCCACCAAAAGACTACTCGTAAAGTTTCCTACCAACGAGAGAGTTGGAGAGATAATGGGGGAGTAGAGCACACTACCGCTCTGCTGCCACTTGGCCCCCAGCCCACAGGGGGTGGTGTCGACAATAGCACTTGAGCCGCTCGACCCCCGAGACTTGGAGAGGAGAGGGGAGCCGACCGAGCACCTGCTGACTTTCCCATTGGAGGAGGACCCGACAAGGACCATCCAGGTTGGAGCCCTACTTCGGAGGAGGCGTGCGATCAGCTTCTTGCTTTCTTGAGAGCCAACTCCGACATCTTCGCATGGTCATCGTCTGACATGCCAGGTATCCCTGAGGAGGTAATTATTCATCAACTTAACATCAAATCGGGGTGCCGGCCTGTCCGGCAAAAGAAGAGAAGCTTCGCCCCAGATCGATAGAAGGCCATTGATGAGGAGATCCGCAAGCTAGAGGCTGTAGGCCACATTCGAGAGGTCCATTACCCCGACTGGTTGGCCAACATCGTGATGGTCTGCAAGGCTAATGGGAGCTGGAGGGATGTGCGTGGACTTCACTGAACTCAACAAGCATGCCCCAAGGACAGCTTTCCATTGCCTCAGATTGACCAGCTAGTGGACGCTACGCCCGTCACGAGACCCTAAGCTTTATGGATGCTTTCTTGAGGTACAACTAGATCAAGATGGACCCGGCGGATGAAGAAGCCACCTCGTTTGTGACTGAGAATGAGATATACTGCTAAAAGTGATACTGTTCGGATTAAAGAACGCAGAGGCCACTTATCAAAGGCTGATGAATAAGGTCTTTGAAGACCAGATCGGATGCAACATGGAGGTGTACATGGATGACATGCTAACCAAAAGTATCCATACCACTGACCATGTTGCCGACTTGGCGAGGACCTTATGCAACCTCCATCAGTACCAGATGAGGCTGAACCCCCGTAAGTGTGCCTTCGGGTGATAGCGGCAAATTCCTGGGCTTCATGGTGATGCAGCCTGGGATCGAGACAAACCCCGATAAGATCTGAGCCATCTTGTTGGATATGAGGTCTCCGGCTAATAAGAAGGAGGTGCAGCGCTTGACTAGAAGGGTGGCGGCCTTGAGCTATTTTTTGTCCAAGTCCGCGGAGAGGTGTCTGCCTTTTTTTAAGGCGCTACGCAAAGTCAACGCTTTGAGTGGACAAGGAAATGCCAGAAGGCCTTCGAGGTGTTAAAAGAGTTATTATCCATCCCGCCATTGTTATCCAAGCCAAGGGTGGGAAGGAGGTCCTCCTGTACCTTGCGGCCTCCTCGAGGCTGTTAGCTCCATGCTTGTTCGCATGGACGTCGAGGAACACAAAAGCCAGTGTACTACACCAGTAAGGTGCTTCATGATGCAAAACTAGATATTTCAGAGTTGAAAAGATTATCTTTACATTGATCGTCTCGTCGCGCTTCAGGCCCTATTTCCAAGCTCACCCGATGTGGTGATCACGGATCAACCACTCAAGGCAATCCTTCTCTCCCTGATACCTCTGGCCGATTAGCGAAGTGGGCACTCAAGCTGGGGAATTTGACCTATCGTTTTTGACCCAGGTCAGCTATAAAAGTCTCAGGTCTTAGCAGATTTCTTGATCGAATGCACTTGGACAGAAGAGCAGCTGAAGAAGCCCATGCAAATTGTTGACCCAATTATTGATTTTGATGATTAATAAAAGATATGAGTATATTCATTTTGATACTAATAGATTTAACAAGTGTTACAGGGCTTAAAGATGTTTGATCAATCAAAAAGGATAAAGAAACATGTTTTGAATCAAGATTGAAAAAGAAATTTCAAAGTTCAGTGTCTGGAGTCGACACCCAAATGGTAAGGAGCCGACCCCAAGGCGTATCAGAAAGTTTCTGGATTTTGGC
>UESW01001450.1:188053-298550 GCA_900491605.1 Calamus simplicifolius | reverse complement strand
GTGAGTAGATACCAATCTGATCCAGAAGAAAAACACTGGCAAGGTGTTAAGACAATCCTTAAGTATTTGAGAAATACTAAGGACCAGTGGTTAGTCTATGGAGAGTCCAATTTGAAACTTGTTGGATATACTGATTTTAGTTTCCAATCAGATCATGATGATAGCAAAGTGTATCGGTTTTCGTGTTTATCCTGAATGGTGGAGCTGTTTGCTGGAAAAGTTCCAAGCAACATACAGTGGCAGATTCGGTGTGCGAGGCAGAGTACATCGCTGCATCAGATGCTGCGAAAGAAGCTGTGTGGCTGCGAAAGTTCATCTCCGAGCTTGGAGTGACACCTTCCATAGATGGACCAGTCCTATTGTACAGTGACAGCACTGGTGCCATAGCTCAAGCAAAGGAACCAAGAGCACATCAGCGCACCAAGCACATACTGTGCCGATTTTATCTTATTCGAAAGATTGTAGACCGAGGTGACATAAATCTTTAGAAGATTGATGGAAAGGAAAACCTAGGTGACCCATTTACTAAAGCACTCAGCATCAAGGAGTTTGACAACTATAAGTTGAAGATGGGTATTAGATACTGTAATGAGTGGCTTTAGGCTAAGTGGAAGTTTGTTGGGAATTGTATCCTAAAGCTAATCATTTGATGATTGTGCTAATGTAAATTGTATATAAATTGATATATTAATAAAAGTTATTTAGCAGTTTATTCATTACAAGAACATCTTCTTAATACTCCTGATTGTAATGAAGCCCTCAGGATCTTCCTTCACGATAAAGAGGATTTATCTTTGAAGGTCCTTAAAAGAGTTCGCGACCAAATGATATACTATGACAGGGCCATAGTACTATCAATTATAGGACGTTGTATATCATATTTGTTGGTTGTCCTCTTAACCAAGGAGTGTAGAGACACTAGTATGACATACAGGTGGAAGTGTAGGAGTACATTTCACCGAACGTGACTCATTTTTGGATACTCTACTGTCAAGAGTTAATCCGAGAAGATATAGGTATAAGTATCCTTTAGACCTGAAGATCACAACCAGTGGCTTACAAGAACTCATTGTACTTAGGTGCTGGACCACCTGAATTTCTAATCCAGCTACGAAATGTTACTGGTGCAGTCAAGTACTTGTGGTAGTCAGTTATGGATCAAGATGGAATTTAACCTATCCCGTTAAAAGGAGAAATGCTTGTGTTTCAATTTAGCAAGACCTTGGCCAAGGCACTTCATGTGAAAGTCACATGATCACTAAAGTTGAAATTACTTTATGGATTTGCTATTTAGAGTTGATAGGCTCTTAAGCCATCCTTCACTACAAGAGAAATAAAATATTGCAACGCCCAAATGCGTCGCAATTGCGTCGCTAAACATATTGCGACGCAATGACGGCGTCGCTCAAATGTCCGTCGCAATACCCATTTGTCGCAATGCGTCGCAATATTGCGACTCTCTGCGACGCAACTGCGACGCATGCAAATGCGTCGCTAAATTTAAAATTAATTTTTTTAAAAAAATTATTATTAAATATTGCGACGCACTAAATTGCGTCGCAATATTGCGACGCATTGCGTCGCAATATTTAATAATAATATTTTTGGTATAATAGCGACGCAATTTGAGTCGCTAATGCGTCGCAAATAAAAATTTTTAAAATATTGCGTCGCAATATTTATTAAAAATTTTTAGATAAAATAGCGACTCAATTTTAGTCGCTAATGCGTCGCTATTAAATTTATTTTTAAATTATTGCGATGCCAGGTCATTGCGTCGCAATATTTAATAATAATATTTTGAAAATATTAGCGATGCAATTTCAGTCGCTAATGCGTCGCAAATTTTTTTTTAAAAAAATATAAAAGATTAAAAATTAAAACGGTTAATACAATTTCGTTAAATCTAAATATTGATACAAACATTTTTCACTCAATCCAAACAATAATAAATTTCCAAAAATAATTTATATATTAAAATTTTGAAGTTTTTACAACATAAAAAAAGAAAAAAAAATACATCAAGAATCTGGCGATCACGTGGAGGCTGTGGAGGCTGAAGACTCTGCGACAAGCGCTAACCATATCCCGCAAATAATGCATCTCATCTCGCATGTCTGCAACCTCCTGATCCCGGCCTCGCATACGATCCTCAAATCCTGCTCGACCTCCTGGCGAACCTCCTCTGCAATAGATCTGCGAAGGTCCTGTAAACGCTCGGGAGGAAGATCACCAGGAACTCGCGAGCTGGAGGCCTGATGGGGAAAAAATGTAGAAGCTCTAGTGCCCAGACCATAGACCCTGCGGTCTCGTGGCTGGGCACCAACAGCCTCCAAAAACACACGCCGACTCTCCTCTGCTGAGAGTTCGACGGGCGTCTCCCCATCAGTAGAGTCGACCTGCGATGCCTGGGAGCGAAGCTCCTCGACTCGTGTCTTGAAATTATGAAATCAACAATAAATGAGTTAATAAATTTCTCGAAATAAAATTTTAGAAATTAAACAGATACTACATAAATCTAATTTCTTACCGCAACCTCCCGTGATCGCGTGTCGACCCAGGAACCGTCCCTCCTGGTGTGTGTCGCCCTGAATAGACGAAACTCACCAGGATCTCCGCCCTCCTGCTCAGACTATAACAATAAAAAAATGATATTAATACAAATATTTGTAAATAACTAAAATAGTAATTAAAATATTTATGTTTTCTTACCATACGCCGTCTGTGCTCCTGAATCGAAATGGAGCCCGAAGTATGGCGGGAGAGACCCGTGCCAGGACCGCCCTTCTCAGATCGGCGGTTCGTGCTGGCTGATGCGGACCTCCTGCGCCAGCCATCGGACTCCCAGGCCTGCTGCCACTCGTGCCAAATACCCTCTGGCACGTGCGCAGGACGCTGACCCGATGACCTCCAACGATGAAGCATGTCGGAGTATCGGCGTCGCGTCAGAGCCTCCCATGCTGCCCTAATGGCATCATGGCTGGCAGGATCCCACGTAAACTTTTTCTGCATTAAAATAAACAGTTAGTTTCTGAATTTATTAAGTTTAAGAAATTTTATATCACTGATAAATTGTATTTAATAAGTTTACCTGAAACTCAGAAAAATAAAACTCCCTCGTGGCTGGAGATACGTGGCGCCAATCGTAGCCACTGGGATCTGCACGCCTCTGAAATACGGCGCTGATGTGGCTGGATACATGATGCTGCTCAATGAATCTGTTAAAAAAATGCATGTTTATAAGTAATTGACTTAAAAACATAAACATATATTTTTAATTAGTATATACTTACATCCCCTGAGCATCAAGTCGAAGTACAGTGCGGCCGATGGTGGAAGAACTCTCGGAGGTCTGTGCCGATCGGCTGGATGGTAATACTGCTGGAGAGATCGAAGGCTGCGCCTCTGCTGGAGATCCAAACTCTCCATCTCCGACGCTCATGTGATCTGATGTAGCAGGGCTACGTCTCTGCTCACTCCGTCTGTCGTCGTAGATCTACCTCTGCCCGTCATACTGAAAATACTAAAGATTCACACAATTAAATTACGATTAATGATTGACTATGTAAGAATTTAACACTTATAAAAAAAAGTTAAATTTTAAAAAACCTCTATGTTTAATCGGTGTCATTTGTTTCGTGAAATGTTGGTTCAACATCCGATGCCGTATCGGATTGCGAATCAGTTTCATTATCATCGGAAGGAAACCGAACATTTGCATCCGCAATTTCTTGGACATCACCATTTGGATCTCTAAGTGATGTTTCAGGAGCCCTTGTGTCGTCCTCAATTGCATGCATTTCCATCTCATCCTCTTGAAATGCAGGGCACTCGGCTGATTGACTTGATGAACTCTCCTCTAATACGATTGTTGAACGTGGGACGATTTTAGAAACGGCCCACCAATCTCGCTTGTCGTTGCGCAAACTTGGATATCCGCAGTAAAAGACTTGCTGAGCTTGGGATGCAAGATGAATGGGTCACATTTCTGCAATCTTCGTCGATGATTACTAGCAGAACGTCGATGATTACTAAATGTGTGGTATATAAGCCACACTAGGAGAACGTATGAGCAAATACAACCAAAATCTCACCCCACGATGATTACTAGCAGACTAACATGTCGCAAGAAATATTCCCAAACTGTCCACCAGGACAATTTGAGAATTTGCAAGACTAAGGCTTACAAATTCTCAAACGGGTTTAAAGGTTAAAGTGCTATGATTATGGAAGTCCGAAGACAATCGAACTTATGCTTGTTATTCTTAACTTCTTGTGAATTATACATGTAATCACTAACTTTTTAAGATTATTGTGTCAAATACAAATGTTTGTAAATACTAAAATGTAAATCATTGAAACTACTAATTTATTGCTGGAAATTAAATAATATTACAACAAGACTTTTTATTTAGCATTATATAATTTAATGCATCATTTAGTTTGCAGCAGAATATAAATAATCAAGACATAATAAATGTAAATAATTACAAATGCACAAATACTATTGCATAAACATTCAAAAAAATTTAATTATTGCATAAACATTATACAAATTAAATAATAATACAACAAGACTTCCTATCTAGGATTACAAATATTATTGAATAATCAAGACATAACAATCAGTCTATCCAACAGCTCCGTGGCCCCCCCTAACTATTTTTTTTTTTTAGTGACAGTGGCCAATTTTTTTTTTGAGTGACAGTGGTCTGGCCAGCCACGGCAGCGTCGTGGCCGCCTTGTCTGACCACGGCCGCGGCCATGGCCGGACAAGACAAAAAGGGGGGGGGGGGGGGGGTTCCCCCCCCCCTCCTCCTTTGTTAAAAAAAAAATTTTTTTTGTGACAGTGGCCTGGCCACCGTGGCCAGGCCACTGCCAACCACGGCAGCGGCCGTGGCCGGACAAGAAATAAAAAGGGGGGGGGCGGGGGGTTCCCCCCCTGTTAAGACCGATCTCGGACCGTGATCCCGATCGACCACGACCGATCTCGGACCGTGGCGATCGGTCCGATCGGTGACGATCCAACGGTTGCGATCGATCGAAGCCCTGATCCCGATCGGCCCATGACCGATCTCGGACCGTGGCAATCGGTCCAATCGGCAAAGATCTGATGGTTGTGATCGATCCAAGCCCTGATCCCGATCGGCCACGACCGATCCCGGACCGTTGCGATCGGTCCAAATCGCTGGCGATCTGACGGTTGCAATCGATCCAAGCCCTGATCCCGATCAGCCACGACTGATCTCGGACCGTGGCGATCGGTCCGATCGGCAAAGATCCGACGGTTGTGATCGATCCAAGCCCTGATCCCGATCGGCCACGACCGATCCCGGACCGTTGCGATCGGTCCAAGATCGGCGACGATCCGACGGTTGCGATCGATCCAAGCCGTGATCCCGATCGGCCACGACCGATCTTGGACCGTGGCGATCGGTCCGATCGGCGACAATCCAACGGTTGCGATCGATCCAAGCCCTGATCCCGATCGGCCACGACCGATCCCGGACCGTTGCGATCGATCCAAGATCGGCGACGATCCGACGGTTGCGATCGATCCAAGCCGTGATCCCGATCGGCCACGACCGATCTCAGACCGTGGCGATCGATCCGATCGGTGACGATCCAACGGTTGCGATCGATCGAAGCCCTGATCCCGATCGGCCACGACCGATCTCGAACCGTGGCAATCGGTCCGATCGGCAAAGATCCGACGGTTGTGATCGATCCAAGCCTTGATCCCGATCGGCCACGACCGATCCCGGACCGTTGCGATCGGTCCAAGATCGCTGGCGATCTGACGGTTGCAATCGATCCAAGCCCTGATCCTGATCGGCCACGACTGATCTCGGACCGTGGCGATCGGTCCGATCGGCAAAGATCCGACGGTTGTGATCGATCCAAGCCCTGATCCCGATCGGCCACGACGGATCCCGGACCGTTGCGATCGGTCCAAGATCGGCGACGATCCGATGGTTGCGATCGATCCAAGCCGTGATCCCAATCGGCCACGACCGATCTCGGACCGTGGCGATCGGTCCGATCGGCGACGATCCGACGATTGCGATCGATCCGAGCCCTGATCCCGATCGGCCACGACCGATCCCGGACCGTTGCGATCGGTCCAAGATCGACGACGATCCGATGGTTGCGATCGATCCAAGCCGTGATCCTGATCGGCCACGACCGATCTCGAACCATGGCGATCGGTCCAATCGGCGACGATCCGACGGTTGCGATCGATCCAAGCCCTGATCCCGATCGGCCACGACCGATCCCGGACCGTTGCGATCGGTCCAAGATCGGCGACGATCCGACGGTTGCGATCGATCCAAGCCGTGATCCCGATCGGCCACGACCGATCTCGGACCGTGGCGATCGGTCCGATCGGTGACGATCCAACGGTTGCGATCGATCGAAGCCCTCATCCCGATCGGCGACGACCGATCTCGGATCGTGGCAATCGGTCCGATCGGCAAAGATCCGACGGTTGTGATCGATCCAAGCCCTGATCCCGATCGGCCACGACCGATCCCGGACCGTTGCGATCAGTCCAAGATCGCTGGCGATCTGACGGTTGCAATCGATCCAAGCCCTGATCCCGATCGGCCACGACCGATCTCGGACCGTGGCAATCGGTCCGATCGGCAAAGATCCGACGGTTGCGATCGATCCAAGCCCTGATCCCGATCGGCCACGACCGATCCCAGACCGTTGCGATCGGTCCAAGATCGGTGATGATCCGACGGTTGCGATCGATCCAAGTCGTGATCCCGATCGGCCACGATCGATCTCGGACCGTGGCGATTGGTCCGATCGGCGATGATCCGACGGTTGCGATCGATCCAAGCCCTGATCCCGATCGGCCACGACCGATCCCGGACCGTTGCGATCGGTCCAAGATCGGCGACGATCCGACGGTTGCGATCGATCCAAGCCGTGATCCCGATCGGCCACGACCGATCTCGAACCGTGGCGATCGGTCTGATCGATGACAATCCAACGGTTGCGATCGATCCAAGCCCTCATCCCGATCGGCCATGACCGATTCCAGACCGATGCGATCGGTCCAACATCGCTGGCGATCCGACGGTTCCAATCGATCCAAGCCGTGATCCCGATCAGCCACGACCGATCTCGAACCATGGCAATCGGTCCGATCGGCGACGATCCGAGGGTTGCGATCGATCCAAGCCCTTATTCTGATCGGTCACGATCGATTTTGGACCGATCGCTATTTAACATAATTAATTTTTTTAAATATATTACGACGCAAAGGATAGCGTGGTAATTTTTCATATGATAATTATATTATATAAAAAATTAATTTTAATTATAATAATTACGACGCAACAAGTGCGTCGCTATATTAAAACATAATTTCCTTAATTAATTTTTTGGTTCATTACGTCGCTAATGCGTCGCTATTTAACATAATTAATTTTTTAAAAACATTGCAACGCACTGTGTTACGTCGCAATTATTTTTTCTCATATTTATACTTTATAAAATTTAATTTTATTTAAAATAATTGTGATCCATTTATTGCGTCGCTAAATTAAAAAATAATTTTAATTTATTTTTGATTTATTGCGTCACTAATGCGTCGCTATTTAAAATATTTAATTTTTTTCAAAACATTGCGACGCACTAAATGCGTCGCAATATTTTTTAAATATTTATACTTTAAAATTTTAATTTCATTTAAATTATTTGCGATGCAATTGATGCGTCGCTAAATTAAAAATAATTTTTTTAATTTTCTGGTTTGTTGCGTCGCTAATTCGTCACTATTTAATATATTTAATTCTTTTAAAAACATTGCGACGCACTATGTTGCGTCGCAATATTTTTTTCTGATATTTAAATTTTATAAAAATTAATTTCATTTAAATTATTTGCAACGCAATTGGTGCGTCACTAAATTAAAAATAATTTCTCTAATTTTTTATTTTATTACATCGCTATTTAACATATTTAATTCTGTTACAAAAAATTGCGACGCACTGAGTTGCGTCGCAATATTTTTTTGATATTTAAATTTTATAAAAAATTAATTTAAAAATATTGCGATGCATTATTTGCGTTGCAATATTAAAA
The DNA here is from genome assembly GCA_900491605.1 of Calamus simplicifolius. Classification (NCBI taxonomy): domain Eukaryota; kingdom Viridiplantae; phylum Streptophyta; class Magnoliopsida; order Arecales; family Arecaceae; genus Calamus; species Calamus simplicifolius. The sequence continues at coordinate 290,450 of UESW01001450.1, read as the reverse complement.
TATTAATTTTTTTTGATTTTCTGGTTAATTGAGTCGCTAATGCGTCGCTAATTGCGTCGCAATATTTTGTTGTCACAGGCGTCGCAAAGTCGTCGCAATTTAGCGACGCATAATTGCGTCGCTAAACTTGCGTCGCTATTTCAGTATTTTCGTGTAGTGCTTAGCATTTATGGTCAAGAGGATGAATTATACGGTAACTGTTTCTTAGGGTTCTTGCAGTTTGTTCGGCAACTCTTTGACCTATCCGGACGTCGGGTTCCATTGCTAGATGGGCACATCGATTAGTATAGAATGTTGTTTCTATGCTACCGGCTTAGGTTCGAACCTAGAGAGTCACATGCATAGAAGTTTTCTAGAATGATCTGTTTGCTGATCAACGATTGAGAATCGTATATGATTTAATTAATCAATTTGATTGATTGAATTATCTCAATTGGGTTAAGTACAAGTGAATAAGATTCAATTTGGTTTAAGTCCATTGGAAGGACTAGTCAATTTCAAATATGATTTGAAATTAGACTTGATTTGGATTTAAATAGATTCAGGACTAGCCAAATTTGATTTGGACTTGGACCATGATCTATATGGGTTCAGTCAAATAAATTCAGATCAGATTAACCATCACCTGAACTTAAACCTCTCGCATAAGGATCTCATATGATGAGATGGCTAAAATCTCATCTCATGAGAGATTAAATTCTCATGTAGAATTTAATGCCTAACATTAATTTTCACCGAACGTCGGATTTAGCCACATCTCTTGGTTTTCACCGAACGTCGGAATTAAACCAAGCGTCGGGCGACGTTTCTTCGCTTTTTACCAAACGACGGAATTCTTAATGTCAGAATTCAATGTTAAGGCTAAATTGAAACTATAAATAGAAGGTATTCCCTCACAAAAATACACAGAATAACAATACACGATATGTCGTGAATTGTAATTCTAAAAATGTTAGAATAAAAAATCCTGGTGATTCTGATGTTAGCGGAAGCGTGGTGGATCTTAGAGGAAGATTCAGTGGAAGGATTCAAGATCAGCAAAGCTGTTTTTCCGCGAGCTAGCACTCCCGAAAATCCGATCATTCGGGGCTTCGCGTGGACGATACTAAAGGCCGGACGATTGAACGGCTGCAGAGCAATAAGAATTTACCTACTGTTCTTAAAGTAAGCGATTTGATCCCTAGATCTTAAGGCAGGCTTCAAGATAAGTAGTATGACTAGTTATCTTAAAGATCAAGATATGATCTTGATATTTTTTTATTTATATGCATATTTTGGATCAATCGATCCATATACAAGGCAAAGATATGATCTTGATGCATATTAGATAGATTAGTATGTAATCTTTAAAATTCCGCTATGATAATTGTTATCAAATTTTTAAAATATGCATGTCTCGGGGATTGTTTCTCCCTACACCTAGCGCCGGGGGAAAGGGGGGAGCCGGATGAGGGGACGGCGGCGGGTTAGGGTTAGAAGAGGAAGAAGAAGAGGCACGAGGGGGCTGGGCGCGACTAAATTTATATATTAAGGATTAGGGACGCAATTTTGCATCGCTAATCCCTCGCTAATTTTTTTTTAAATTCATTATTACTTAGCGACGCAATTATGTATTGCTAATCCATCGCTACTTTGATTTTTTATTATTTTTCTGAGAAAATTAGCGACGCAAATAATTGTCGCTAATGCATCACTAATTTGTCAACATTTTTCGACGGAAAATTTTTTTTATTTTATGGAAAAATACGTCGCTAATGTGTCGCAATATTTTTTTTGATAATTATATTTGATAAAAATTATTTTTTCTAAAAATAATTGCGACGCATATGGTTGCGTCGCAATGTTTTATTTTTATTTTTAAAAAAAATATTTATTTTTTTAATTTAATTTTGCAACACAATACATGCATCGCAAAATTAAATAAATTTTTTTTAAAATTTTTGGTTTATTCCATCGCTAATACGTCGCTATTTAACATAATTTATTTATTTAAAATATTGCAATGCAATGATTTCCGTCGTAAAATTTTAATTTGATAATTATATTTGATAAAAATTATTTTTTAAAAATAATTGCGACACAAATAGTTGCATCGCAATGTTTTATTTTTAATTTTTTTAAAACATTTATTTTTTAAAAAAAATATTACAACGCAATAAATGCATCGCAATTTTAAAAATTAATTTTTTAAAAAATTTTCTAGTTTATTGCATCGCTATTTAATATAATTTATTTTTAAAAAAAATTGCGACGCTCTAATTTACGTCGCAATAATTTTATTTGATAATTATATTTGATAAAAATTATTTTTTCTGAAAATAATTGTGACGCAAATGGTTGCTCGCAATGTTTTATTTTTAATTTTTTTTAAAACATTAAATTTTTAAAAAAATATTGCGACGCAATACATGCGTTGCAATTTAAAAATTTAATTTTTTTAAATTTTTTGGTTTATTGCGTCGCTAATGCGTCGCTATTTAACATAATTTATTTTTTTATCGCAATAATTTATTTGATAATTATATTTGATAAAATTATTTTTCTGAAAATAATTGCAATGCAAATGGTTGCATCGCAATATTTTATTTTTAATTTTTTAAAAAAATATTTATTTTTTAAAAAATATTGTGATGCAATACATGCGTCGTAATTTTAAAAATTAATTTTTTTTTTAATTTTTGGTTTATTGGTCGCTAATGCGTCGCTATTTAACATAATTTATTTTTCAAAAAATTGTGACGCTCTGATTTGCGTCGCAATAATTTTATTTGATAATTATATTTGATAAAAATCGTTGCCGATCTCGCACCGTTACAATCGATTCGATCAGCGATGATCCGACGGTTGTGATCGGCAAATACTGCATGATCGATCCCGGTCGACGACGACCGATCTCGGACCGTTGCGATCGATCCGATCGGCAACGATCCGATGGTTGCGATCGATCCAAGCCGTGATCGATCCCGATCGGCGATGGTTCAATCGATCATCACCAATCGGGATCATGGCTTGGATTGATCGCAACCGTCAGATCGATCATCGCCGATCGGGATCATGGCTTGGATCGATCGAAGACGTCGAATCGTCTCCGATCGGATTGATCAAAATGGTCCGATCGATCATCGCCGATCGGGATCATAGCTTGGATAGATCGCAATCGTCGGATCATCTCCGATTGGATAGATCGCAACCGTTCAATCGATAATAGCTGATCAGGATCATGGCATGGATCGATCGCAATCGTCGGATCGTCTTCGATCGGATCGATCATCACCGATCGGGATCACGGATCGTCGCCGATCGAATGGATCGCAATCGTCGGATCGATCATCGCCGATCAGAATCATGGCATGGATCGATCGCAACCGTTGGATCATCTCTGATCGAATCGATCGCAACCGTCGGATCGATCATCCCTGATTAGGATCATGGCTTGGATCGATCACAACTATAGGATCGTCTCCGATCGGATTGATCACAACGATCTGATCGATCATCATCGATCGGGATCATGACTTGGATCGATCGCAACCGTCGAATCGTCTCCGATCGGATTGATCGCAACAGTCCGATCGATCATTGCCGATCGGGATCATGGCTTGGATCGGTCGCAACCATCGGATCGTCTCCGATCGGATGGATCGCAACTGTTGGATTGATCATCGCCGATCGGGATCATGGCTTGGATCGATCGCAACCATCGGATCGTCTCCGATCGGATTGATCGCAACCGTCGGATTGATCATCGCCGATCGAGATCATGGCTTGGATCGATCCAGACGTCGGATCGTCTCTGATCGGATGGATCGCAACCGTCGGATTGATCATCGCCGATCATGATCAGGGCTTGGATCGATCGCAGACATCGGATCGTCTTCGATCGGATTGATCGCAACAGTCCGATCGATCATTGTCGATCGGGATCATGGCTTGGATCGATCGCAACCATCGGATCATCTCCGATCGGATGGATCGCAACTGTTGGATTGATCATCACCGATCAGGATCATGGCTTGGATGGATCGCAACCATCAGATCGATCATCGCCGATCGGGATCACGGCTTGGATTGATCGCAACCGTCGGATCATCGCCGATCGAATGGATCGCAACCGTCGGATCAATCATCGCCGATCGGGATCATGGCATGGATCGATTGCAACCATCGGACCATCTCCGATCGGATCGATCGCAACCGTCGGATCGATTATCGCCGATGGGATCATGGCTTGGATTGATCGCAACCGTCGAATCGTCTCCGATCGGATTGATCGCAATGGTCCAATCGATCATCGCCGATCGGGATCATAGCTTGGATCGATCGCAACCATCGAATCATCGCCGATGGGATAGATCGCAACCGTCGGATCGATCATCCCCGATCGGGATCATGGCTTGGATCGATCGCAATCGTCGAATCGTCTCCGATCGGATTGATCGCAATGATCCAATCGATCATCATCGATCGAGATCATGGCTTGGATCGATCGCAATCGTCGGATCATTGCCGATCGGATGGATCGCAACTGTCGGATCGATCATCCCCGATCGGGATCATGGCTTGGATCGATCGCAACCGTCAGATCGTCTCTGATCGAATTGATCGCAACGGTCCGATCGATCATCGCCGATCGGGATCATGACTTGGATCGATCGCAACCATCGGATCATCGCCGATCGGATGGATCGCAACCGTCGGATCAATCATCGCCGATCAGGATTATGGCATGGATCGATCGCAACCGTCGGATCATCTCCGATCAGATCGATCGCAATCGTCGGATCCATCATCACCGATCAGGATCATGGCTTGGATCAGCTGACTGGTGCCTAGGCACATAGTGTGCTCTTAGCACCAGCCGTGCCATGGCACGGCCCACAAAATGGCCCAGCAGGGCCGTTCTGGCACGGCCCGGCATGGCCCAGTGCCCATGCCTAAGCAGGAGCATGTAGACATGAGAGCGCAGATGCATCAGATGCAGGATTTGATTCACCTTATGTCGCAGGGTTCATTCCAGCCTCCGGAGCCTTCACGAGATCGTGATAGTGCAGATTCTTGATGTACTTTTTTTCTTTACTTCTTATGTTTTGTAAATGAAAACTTTAAAATATTAATATATTAATTTCTTATATATTTTAAAAATTGAGTGATGAATTTTATCAATATTTAAATGCAATAAAATTATATTAGCAGGTTTAATTTATAATATTTAAAATTTTATTTAAAAAAATTAATTAGCAACGCTATTGCAATGAAAGTTTTTTATCATAATTATTTTTTAAAAATTTAATTAAATTTTGTGATGTAATTGCGACGCCAAAGGCGTCGCAATTTTGCGACGTAAACTTCGTCGCAATTGTGCGATGCCTCGCTGGCATCGCAATTTTGCGATGCAATATTTTGTCGCAATTTTACGATGCAATATTTTGTTGCAATTTTGCGATGCAATATTTTGTCGCAATTTTGCGATGCAATTAGTCACAAAATTGCAACGTAATTAGTCACAAAATTACAATGCAACTTTGCGTCACTAATGCGTCGCTAAATTGCAACGACTGTAATTTAATCGTAAATTAGCAAAGCAATTTTTGGCGTCGCTATTTAGTAACGCAATTGCAATGGATTGTAGGTTGCGATGAGGTTGGCAGATGCTCAAATTGGGTCGCTAAATGAATTTAGCAACGCAATTTAGTATCGCTAAAGCTAAATTTTCTTGTAGTGTATAAGAAAGTTTCAATCCCTAGAAAGCAATTGTTAGACAAGAATGTCTAACTGAATTCCTCTGCTCTAATTGCAATAAGAGATGGATCCTAAGGAGCAAAATCAAGAAAAGATATTAATAGAAAACTATCCTGAGTCATATGGAATTAATGTCTATTCTCATTTATCCCTATCAATTTAGATTTTTCTGGAGCTACCTAGCAGAAAGAAGTGTGCTACGAGTGCTCTGGGTCTCCTCAGGGGACTTGCTTTAAGATTTGTGCTACGAGTGCTTTCTTCCCGATCTCCGGCGTCTCCTCTTCGCTCTCGATCATCTCCCGCTGGATGATGGCTGCTGGCAACTCCGACCCTCTGTCCGGTAGTGATCGGCGGAAGGCCCCTGCTGGTGCCCCTCGTCGACCGAGCGGAAGCGCCTTCCTGTGGTCCACTTCGGAGCCGTCGCCGGAGGAAATCGCCGCTCTGGAGCTGTCTTTCCCGGATGTTATCCAGCTTCCCACTGCGGCGATTGATCAGGAGATCTCGGAGTGGGCTCTGATGGGGTTGATTGTGCGAAGCCTCTCTCGCTGGGTTCCCTCTGAGGCTGTCATCCGGGAGCTTCGTAGAGGAGGAATCGATGGCAGAATCAAGATAATTGGCCTTTCCCATCGCACTTACCTGCTCAAATTTGATCTTCAGACTGCTCGGGATGCTGTATTGTCGCAGTCGTGGATCGTCAACGGCCAGCCTCTTGCTGCGGAGGCTTGGCGTCCAGGATTTATCCCAGCTGAAGATGCTCTGCATCAAGCTCTGCTTTGGATTCGGCTTCCTAAGCTACCGATAGAGCTTTGGACGGAAGATTCCCTTCGAGCAATCCTATCGGTTGCTGGCCAGTACGTGGGCATGGATTCGTCTACGAAGGAGCAGAGGCGGGGAGGGTACGCCCGGGCATGTGTCTGCATCGATTTGCGCCAGCCATTCCGCCCTGGTGCTCGGTTCAGAGCATCTGGTAACCCCTTTTGGCAACAATTTGTATACGAGCATGTAGATGGTATTTGCTCTGCGTGTGGATCCCTTCACCTCTCCGGGCCGTGCTCTTCATCAATGGGTTCAGCTGGGGTGGACCAGTCGCCTTCTGCTGTGCCACGTTTTGGTCCGTGGATGTCGGCTCTCCGGATCCGTCGTCAAGCTCCGCTGGTAGATTCCAGGCCGTCTGGTCGAATGGATGGATCGCCGGGTATAGCCACGATTGCCCCTTTGGGCGGGGAGGAAGGTTGGATGATCCTGAAGAAGGCCTCAAGGAGGATGGGCGCTTCTTCAATTCATCCTCAAATGGTTGTCTCCCCTGCTAGTAATCGCTCAGTCTCTGCTGATGGACCGTGCCGGGACTGTGCTGGCGTGCCGGTTACTGTAGCAGTTTTTTCTGAAGCTTCGTCTGCTTCAGTGGTGGCTTCAGAGGGTTTTAAGGATCCTGTTATCAATTCTCAGCCTCTGACTGATCCTAAGATACTAAGGAAGTCCCAGTCCCGCAAATCCTCCAAGACTCCATGTCAATTGAAGGATTTCCAATTTGCTGCAACTTCCCCTGTAGCCAAGGCTGAATTCCATCTTAATACAAAGGAGGTAGTGGCAGTTAAATCAAAGGAGGTATTGGCAGTTAACCCTTTTGACCTTTTGGGTTCGGATCGTTGGGTCGGGAGTCCCAAGATCCAGGATGATGCGAATCCTACTTCGCTCAAACGGGCCCGACCTGCTGTGTCTGCGGGCCCCAGAGTTATTTCCAAGGAAGCAAAAGGCAAGAGTTGTCGGTCTTCCTCTGGTAAAGCCCTTTCTGTGGTTTTTGCTCCTCCCTCTGAATCAGCACCTTGCCGGGCTGCTTGCGATCATGACGCTATGGTCTCTTCTCTCAAGAAGGTGATTCGTGCTGATGAGGAGGCTGTAGCCATGGATCTATCACGGCAGTCGGACCTGGTGGCTCAGGTCGGCTGCCCTTTGTCTGAGGATGGGTTGGTGACCCAGGCCTGGACTCTGGAGATCATTATGATATGGAATTGGCTGAAGCCAAGGATGGGGCCCATGTGACCCCTTGACCTGGGTTTTCTTTTTTATGAAGATACTTATTTGGAACGTCCGAGGAGCGTTAAAACCTTCTTTTCGCTCCTCCTTTACTCGGTTATTGCAGCTTCATCAATTTGATATTTGTGTTTTGCTGGAAACTCGTCTTTCGGGTCTCAGTCTTCAGCGATTTCAGCGAAGAGTTTCCCGGTGTTGGTCTTCTTATGCTGTGGAATCTAATGGTCTCTCTGGAGGTATTCTGGCACTCTGGCGGGAGCCTTCCATCCGTATTGATGCTTTCCATAGTTGTAATCAACAGGTGGCCCTGGTTATTTCGGAGGGGATTACTCCGCCTTGGTTGCTGCTTGGCGTCTATGCTAGTACGGACTATAGAGAGAGGCGTCAGCTATGGTCCGAGACACTCACTCTTTTAGGCCAGGATTTTCCTACGCTTATTGCCGGAGATTTTAATTGTATTGTGGATGCATCGGAGAAGCGGGGGGGGGGGGGGCGTCGGTTTGTGGATTCCCCGAATTCTTCTGAGTTCCGCTCTTTTCTTTCCATTGCCAGGGTTGTTGATTTGGGGTTTTCTGGCTCTCGGTTCACATGGTGTAACAACCGACGGGGAACTGCTCGGGTGTGGGAGCGGCTTGACCGAGCTTTGGCCTCTCCTGGGTGGATGCAGCTCTTTTCCGGTGCTACTATTTCTCATTTGCCTCGGATTGCGTCTGACCACTGCCCCCTTCTGATCTCTACGGAGTCTTCATCTCGGCCTCTGAGGCCGTTTCGGTTTGAGCAATTTTGGACTTCTTACTCTTCGACCCGGGCTATTATCCGTCAGGTGTGACGGATGCCAGTTAGAGGAAGCTCTGTCTACCGCCTTTCCCGCTGCCTTGAATTAGTGAAGCGCAGGCTCTTGAGTTGGAGTCGGCGAGAGGTGGGCATTCTTGACCAGCGTATTCAATCTGTGGAAGCTGACATTGCTGTGCTTCAGGCTAAGGAAGATTCTGATGGCTGCCTCTCGGAGTCAGATCTCCAGACTCTCCATCGGAATTTGTCTTTACACCACTCTATTCTTAGTCAGCAGGAGACTTATTGGCGACAGCGGTCCCGGATACAATGGCTTCAGGAGGGCGATCGGAATACCAGATTCTTTCATCAGGCTACTGTGGCTCGGTGGGCTGCCAATCGTATTCGGCATATTCGTGATGAGAATGGCCATATTGCGGAAGACGAGGAGACTATTCGTGAACAGATTGTCCATTATTTTCAGTCCCGTTGGTCGGAGGTGTCTGCCAGTGGCTGCCCCATTTCTCCTGTTCCTCTGGCTGCCCGGGTGACTGAGGATGATAATGTTATGCTTGTGAGGGAGGTTTCGGCGGAGGAGATTCGTTCTGCTGTTTGGGTTCTGGGCCCTGATAAGGCCCCTGGTCCTGACGGGTTTCCTCCCTTCTTCTTCCGACGCTATTGGGATATTATCGGGTCGGATGTGGTTATGGCTATTCAGATGGTTTTCTCATCTAAGGCTCTTCCTCCAGAGTGGCAGCGTACATTTGTCACTCTTATCCCTAAGAGGTCGACGGCTTCTCTTCCCCAGCATTATCGGCCTATCAGTTTATGTACCACCCTGTACAAAATCTGTGCTCGCCTCTTGGTCACTCGTCTCCAGGGAGTGATTCCCCGTCTTATATCTATGGAGCAGGGGGCGTTCATTCGTGGTCGCACCATCACTGATAATGCTCTTATTGCCCAAGAATTCATGCATGATCTTAATCGGGCGACTGGCAGAAGGGCTCTTATGGCCATCCAGTTGGACATGGAAAGAGCTTATGATAGGATCAGTTGGACTTATCTTCGGCAGACTCTTCAGGAGTTTCGTTTTGATGATCTCTTCATAGAGTGGGTTATGGCTTGTGTTCAGGGGCCGACCTTTTCCATCCTTATCAATGGAGGTCCTTCGGGTTTTTTCCCATCAGCTGGGGGGCTTCGGCAGGGTTGCCCTCTTTCTCCTTTCCTGTTCATCCTCTGTGCCGATGATTTGTCACGCACCTTTGCTCATGCTGGTGGAGCGTCTATGTTGCAGCCTTATATGCCTGGGCCCCAAGGCCCCCCTCTTACTCATTTGCTCTTTGCAGACGATTGTATTCTTCTTAGCCCAGCTTCTATTCAGAATGCGGCGGTTTACTCTGCTATTATACAAGCCTATTGCCAAGCTTCCGGCCAGCGGGTCAATCTGCAGAAATCTGTCCTTTGTTTTAGCCCGTCGATCCCTTATCGTCGTCGGACTACGATCTCCCAATTGTTAGGGATCTCTTCCCATTCTGACCGCCTATCCTACCTTGGGATCCCTATTTCGGGGCGTCGTCCTCGGCAGACTGACTTCGGAGATCTTGATCGTTGGATAGCGGATCGGTTGAGTAGGTGGCAGGCTTCCAACCTCTCGTTGATGGGTCGGATTATGCTATTCGGTCCATCCTCACCTCGCTTCCCCTTTACCTCTTATCTAACACCCTGATTCCGGTTATCTGTCTGCACCGGATTGAGAGGCATTTTCGGGATTTTCTCTGGGGCTCGAGTCAGGAGGCCACGGTATTCATCTCCTTTCATGGGATATTGTTTGTATGCCTATTAGAGAGGGTGGGCTGGGAATTCAGTCGTTGGTCCTTCGCCGGGAAGCTTTGTTTGCGAAGCATGCCTCTAGATTTTTATTGGACCCTCACTGCTTCTGGAGTATAGTTATGAGAGGTAGATATGGTGCTGGTCTTCTGATTCTACTTCCCGCACTCCTCGCGGATGCTCTCCATTTTGGCGGGCGATTTGTCAGGCTGCCCCTTCTGTTATGCCCGATATTCACTGGATGATTGGGGATGGGAGATCTGTTGATGTTACCCATGATAGTTGGATTGCAGCCACTCCTCTATCCCGCTGGCCGACCTTTATTAGTACTGATGTTGATCCTTCTATGCCAGTGGCTGCGTTGATCTGCCAGGATAGTAATGTTTGGAATGCTTCCACTGTTTTTCGACTTTTTGGGGTGGAGCTTGCGCTCAGGATTCTTGCCATTCCCCTTGCCCCCTCAGCTGATTCGGATACCAGACTTTGGCGGCGCTCCTGCCTTTCTTGTGCTCCTACCAGGGATCTTGTTGACTGTTTCCGTTCTCGGACTTCGGGGTTGGACGATGTTGCATAGATCTGGCGTTTGCCTANCTTTGGCTCTTTCACCTTTTCCTGTAAAAGGTGACTTGGTCATTTTTCCAAGAAGACAGGATTCACAAGTTTTAATTGATTCACAATCAATGTCATTGAGGATGCCCTCTCTGACTAACCTGCTTATCCTGTTCTTGTTTATATGACCTAGCCTACAGTGCCAAAGGTATGAGTCATCGACATCATCTATTTTGGGGCATTTGTTTGGAGTGCATAATACATTAACAGGCTGTGATAGAAGGTTAATTCCATTGCTCAATTGTCCACACATCACTGGTACATCATTCATAATGATATTTAAAATATCTTTCTTTATTGAAAAATCATATCCTTCAATAGCCAACTGGCCTACAGAAATGACATTAAATAAAAATGTAGGACAATAGTGACATTCACTAAGCAATATTTTATTAAATTCAAAATAAAGCTCCACGACTCCCAATGCCAGTACTGGAACTCGGCTTCCATCACCCACGTTTAGGAATCTTTCACCTTCTTTGAATCTTCTACTAATTCGAAGCCCTGCAAAGAATTGCAAATATGAATTGGACTCCCGGTATCTAATACCCAATTAGTAGTATCACAGATAGAAAAATTACAAGGTGTTATCATATAAATACCTTGTCCAGCAACTCCTTGCTGGTTTTTCTTCTTAGGCCTGTTAGGATCCAGGGTTGCTATGTACTGGGGACAGTTCCTCTTCCAGTGACCCAGCTTCTTGCAGTAGAAGCACTCAGCCTGACTTTTGTCAGCCTTCTTCTTCTTGGTCTGACTAGGCCCAGTATGTTGCCATTTTTTCTTTTATTTTTCTTCTTCATCCCTTTCTTAGGGTGATGACGTCCTGCCCCTGAACCTCCCACCAAGTTTACTGTCTTCTTTTAAAGCTGGTGGTCTTTCTCAAAAGTCTGCAGTAGACCCAGCAATCCATGATAGTTTACTGCAGGCTTCGTCATTCTATAATGACTGAGAAAGTCCAGGTAGGAGCTAGGCAGTGAGTTCAGTATGGCATCCTTCCCAAGTTGTTCATGCAAAGGAAATCCAAGTTTGCCCAGACGTTCTATCGTCTCGATCATGTACAGTACATGATCGGTGACAGAAGTCCCATCATGCATACGCGCATTGAAGATGGCACTAGACATTTGTACCTTTCAACATCGTCTGGCATCCCGAAAGATTCCTTCAACATTTGGAGTATTTGTTCCGGTTGGGCCTCCTCAAATTTCCTGCTGAACTCATCATTCATAGAAGCCAGCATTATGCAGCGCACTGTGGTGCGGTCATTGGTCCACTTCAGATAAGTGTCCCTGGCCATACCAGGCACATTTGGGGCTGGCTGCTCAGGTGCAGGATCCATTATCACATAAAGGATCCTTTCATGCTCTAGGACTATCCTAAGCCTTCGATACCAGCTATCGAAGTTTGGACCTGTCAGTTTATCATTGTCCAACAGTGACCGGAGCGACAGATTTGTAGACATTTCTGAAAGGAAAATCAAAAACTTATTAGTGTACATGATTTATTTAAACCTATAGACTTGGACATATGGTCTAAAGTTCTCCCACTATTTTATTCAGGTTGGTAGCCCTACCTCCAACCCAGAAAATTACTCCTAATTTCTTAGTGGGTACTAGAACCCAGTAGACTACATATGAGCCCGACTTTGGCCGGCCTACCCACATGTATCTAAAGGTAGGTTCATAACCAATTGTTTCCCAAACAATTTCTAGTAATTTATTTTGCCCCAGGTTGCACGTCAATCGCCTTTGGGCCTCCTATTGGGTGTCCTGGTTAGGTCCAACCATTAACATGACATGTTCAAGCTTCTAACCAAGGAATTGGTCAAGCCCGACTTTGGCCGGCCCACCTGACCATCGTTGAGAGAGTTGCATTGAACCATCATAATATGAATGATAATTCCAAAGACCAGATGAGTACCAGGCCTTTGGGCCTCCAATAATCATCTTAGCCATTGGACTCATTATCACTCTCTTAATGGGAGGCTATGATCTAATTATCCCCATAATTTAGTCATTTTAGGGACCTAATAATTTTAGAGGGTTTGATTAATTTGTGACACGTGAATGACATGGACCAATTTATGTATTCTCCCACTAAACCATTTAGTTGGGTTCATTAATTTGGTCCATGGGTACCTAAATCAGTCAGACTGATTTTCCTTAGGAAGCATGGGTTAGCCAAGTCAATAGGCTAGTCTAATCAAGTGCTGGGACCACTTAGCTAGGCCGGCTTGATCAAAAGGCCGAGTTGCGCCATTAACCATCTTGCCTAGACACTAGCTGATAATCAACTAGCTAGGTTAGAGGTAGCCGCGACCTTGATCAGAACCTTTCTAGACACCAAGTGGTTGACCAGACCCAATTAAATTTGCCTAAAGACTTGGGTGTCCACTGAGCCCCAAATCAAGTCCATTTAGATGTATGGACTGATCAATCTAATCTAATTAGATGGATCTCAAGAAAAAAAAACTTATCTCAACATTTGATTAGATTTAATTTTCTAATTTAGTCCAATTCATCTAACCTTAGGTCTAACCCATTTAGAGAACTGATTCATGCTAACCAATTAGCCCATGATTTATGATCATGTCTTAAGGTCTTTAATTCATAATTCTAGATCTTAAGTTAACTCTTTTCAAATTTGAACCAATTTCAATTTTGAGTTCTGATTTTGAAACATTTTTCAAAATTTTTTCGTAAAACATCTTTACTTTCTTTCTATTTTTGTGATCTGACTTTTACGTAAAACAATTTTACTGTAATTTATAATTAAGTTTTAAATCAATTAAGATGTCTTAATGTTAATCTTTATTAACATTTCATCTTTAATTAATTTTGGATCTAATCAAAATTATCACAGAATAAAAGATTAATTCAGTTAAAACATATTTTAATCTTTCTTTCTTCTGTTCTGTACATCCGTTCATGGGTTCTTTCACAGTGACACCCTTACACGTCATAGGAAACCTTTCTTGAATAAGGAAACAGAGGCTATGAAACCTCCCTATGACCGGATGGCCTGGTGAAAATACCCAATCCAAGATATAATAGAACACAGCATGCAAGATCTACATTAGATCTACATTTAAAATATATTTAATCATCATTAAATAACTTTAACATGCTTTCATCATGCAAAACTTTTAAATCTACTATAGATCTAAACTAATCAAAATAAGATCAACTTTAGATCTACATTAATTATGTATGCATAATTATATCAGATCTATTATGCTTATACATGCATTCCTAAGCCTTAACCACGCTCTGATACCATTTGAAGGGAAAAAGCAGTTTTTCCTATGCACAGGATCTCAAGGTGGAAAGCATGTAAATCGGTTTTAATATTCACATTGAATATTAATTAAAGCAAATTAACAGATCTGAAATTTAAGATTATTTAAATAAGTTTAAAATAGTACCTCTCGTTGCGGAAGCTATTGATAACGAAGGTAGCATATCCGATCTATAGAGAGAAGTTCCCCTTCGTGCCTTGCAAGAGCCGCACGCGCCGCTCCTCTATATCACACCTGATGAATGCAGACAAGAGGTGAATTCTTGAATAATGGAAGGAGAACTCTTCTCCCAAGAAGAGACAATCTCCAATTGGACTTCTTGCAACTTTCTGTGATTGCAGAAGATCAGCTTTCACGGAAAAGTCTCTGTTAATTTTTTTTCTTTTTTTTTTTCCCACTTTTTTTATTCATATCATAACCTTTTATATCCGATGAAAAATTCCGCAATCAAAAAAAATGTTAAAGAGTTCTTTAAAATGCCATTACATGAATCCCATCATGGCATTAAGTCCGCAGTCACCTCATCAATGCGTCCCTCAAACGGCGAGCCTAAGAGAAAACATAGAGTGACGGGACCTTTGAGCATCCTCCCGTAACATAATCAATAACTCCGTTCCCAGGCTTATAACAAGTGGATGATGATGAATGAAAGATATTATCAATTAAAATTTTTTTGTTAACAAAATTGATCCAATCAATTCTGTTTGAAGTCCAAATTCAAATCCGAAAGAAGCTACTCGTAGCTCTTGAACCATACTTCATATTGTGCCTTGCCGAGCTCCAATCTGAAGTGATTTATGAATTCAAAATTTATAAATAAACTTTCAGAGGCTCTATTGGATATCCGGATCGAACCACTTTGAACCCGGATCCAAACCACTCTTTATCAGACCAACCATTGGTCCATGGTTCAAATTAACTTTATTCCAGATTCATATCGTGTCCCAAAATTCTATTTGAGTTACTGACTAACTCAAATCACCCTCGAAGTAGGTGCTGCCGCTAATGTCTAGAGCTAGCTAGACATAGCCAGAACGAACCCCGTATGACCCATCTGATTGAGTCCCACTCAAATCAGTGATCACGCCTGCGTACAAGTCATCCGACTATGTGCGTGACTCCATAGGTTCAAACCTAAGCCGGTAGCATAGGAACGCTTCCTATACTAATCGATGTGACTATCTAGCCATGGTTCCAGATGTCGGATAGATCGAATTTGCACAAGGCAACATTTTGGAACCCAGGCTATGGTTGCCGCATAATTCATCCCCTTGTCCTAGTACTCTGGCGAATACGGAGTTAACTGCCAACTCCGAGTAAATCACTCAAGTATGTTTCAATGCAATGAATCTTGTGACACCTCACAAAGATTACCTGGCCAAGGTTTTGCTAAATTGAAACATAGTTTGAGCACTCTCTCTAACACTTAGAGTGGACAATCCCATCTTGACTCATCACTGACCCAATAAGTACTTGACTGCACCCAGCAACCTTCCGTCACCGGATTAGAAATCTGGGGTCCAGTGCCTAAGTACAGTGAGTTGCTTATCAAGTCAACATGATAGTCTCATGTCAAAGGGACACTTATACCCATTGCCTTTCTGTGAGTTGCTCTAGACAGTTGAGCACTCAACAGAGATGAGTCACTGTTCAGTGAATGTACTCCTACACTCACCGCATGTCATACCAGTGTTATACACTCCTTGGTTTAAGAGAACAAACAACCCATATGACATACAATGACCTACACTTGATTACGTCGTCGTCCTCGGTAACGACGTATCATTTGGCCGCGAACTTATTTAAGAGTTACTCAACAATTCCTCCATTGTCGAATACATGTAACTCTAAGGACTACAACATATTAGAATTCTACTGGAAGATGTAAACTATATGCTGTATGGCCAAAATTCACTCTTATTTATTGAATAAATCATGTTTATATACATCAACTCATAACCGTCTACAAGCTAGACGATTGGCTGTAGGACACATTTCCTAACAAGATGAACATCAAGACAGCCTTTCTAAATGGCTATCTAGAGGAGTCCATATATATGAAACAACTAGAGGGGTTCATTGTTAAAGATCAAGAGCAGAAAGTATGTAAGCTTAACCGGTCCATCTATGGACTCAAACAAGCTTCCAGGTCTTGAAACATTAGGTTTGATGAAACTATCAAAACCTATGGCTTCGAGCAAAATATTGATGAATCTTGTGTATACAAGCTATTAATGGAAAAAGTATGATTTCTTAGTACTTTATGTAGATGATATCTTACTGATTGAAATGACGTGAAAATATTATCTACATAAAGAGATGGCTGGCCGAACAATTCTAAATGAAAGATTTGGGAGAGGCGAGTTATGTTCTTGGTATCCAGATCATTAGAGATAGGAAGAACAAACTCCTAGCACTGTCTCAGGCATCTTATATCGATAAGGTGCTAGTTCATTTTTCGATTTAAAATTTTAAGAAGGGTCTTCTTCCGACCCAACATGGAATTGTTCTTTCTAAAGAACAGTGTCCTAAGACACCACAAGAAGAAGAGGACATGAGACGGATTCCATATGCATCGGTAGTTGAAAGTCTAATATATGCTATGCTATGCACTAGATCAGACATTTGCTATCTAGTGGGAGTTGTTAGTCGGCTCCAGTCAAACCCTGGGATAGAGCACTAAGTGGCAGTAAAGCACATTCTTAAATATCTTCGGAGAATGAAAAATTATATGCTTGTGTATTCAGGTGGAGACCTGAACCCCTTAGGATACACTGATTCTGATTTTCAATCAAATAAAGATTCTCGAAGGTCAACATTTGGATCAGTGTTTACACTTGGTGGTGCAGCAATTGTTTGGAGAAGTATCAAACAATCTAGCATGTTGATTCTATCATGGAAGTTGAGTACATAGTGGCTTGTGAAGCAGCTAAAGAATCAGTTTGGCTTAAAAAGTTCTATACTGACTTGGAAGTTATTCCAGGAATGGATATGTCATTGATATTATTCTGTGATAATAGTGGTGTTGTGGCTAATTCAAGAGAACCCAGAAGCCATACAAGGGGCAAGCATGTCGAGAGGAATACCATCTCATTAGAGAGATCGAGCATCGAGGTGAGGTCAATGTTATGAAGATAGCATTTGAATAAAATCTGGCTGATATGTTCATAAAGACGCTTTTTGAGAAGATGTTCACCAAACATCTTATGGGAATATGATTAAAAGATATGTCACATCTACTTTAGGGCAAGTGGGAGATTGCTAGAAACAGTGCCCTTGAAATCAGATGTATTTATACTTTTTAATTTTTTAAATTAATAAAGAAGCATTTTTCTTCAATCTTGCCTCGTTTATATGAAAGATGAATGTTTATATGAAAATTTAAATATATTATGAGGCTGTAATTTTAGTATAATGTATACAAGAGGATTAAAATTACAGCTAATATATTTAAACATGTCCGTGATTGATAGAAGTATGGATCTTCTATTGCTAATCACTAATGCAGTCCATGAACATTATAAATATGACAATCTTATCCGGATTGTTGTGTAGAGACACTTAGTGGAGGTATTATATATAATAAGATTATATAGGACTTGGACCGATATAATTTGAATCTTTATTTAAGACCATTATAAAGAATTCAATTGATGTCACAAAATGATCATATGTAAATCAACCTTAATTCTGATTTAATCACATACTCCTTGATTGTGCTATTGGATCTTTTGATTTGTTTGTTAAAGCTTATTTGATATTGGGTCCAATAATTATATCTTGGAGGTTTAATAACACACTGGGCTGAGAACATGATTTAAAGATATGAAATGGCTTTTGAAAAGAAGCTTAAAATTAGGTCCCTTAAGTATTGATTTTATGGCTAAACAGTTTGTGCGCAATTTATGATCCGAACTGTTTAACTAGTGAATCAATGGTACTTAAGGAAAAAGAAAAATTAGAGGGGTATAATGGTTATTTCACCTAGCTCTAATTATGAACTAATTATGGAGGGTTGAATTACATGTAATGATTAATCTGTAATATTCAAGAGTAGAGTTTTTAGTGGAATAACTTTGAGATTAATAAACTGAATAAATAATCAAAAGTTTTAATTGAGTTTATTCAAGTTTATTGAGCTTGCAATTATGGATCAATGGTCCCCACACCGTCTTAGGTTAATTGCATCGAATACTCTTGGTTTGAATAATTAATATGATTAAATATTTATTTTTTAAATAAAATATTTATTGAAACTTTATAATAAAGAGTTTATTATGAAGATAAATAATCGATTTGATTGATTATTTTTCTCATATTTATTTTGGTATAATAAATTAGTTATTAGACAAAATAAAAGATGTTTAGACACATTGTTCATATAATAATTGATATAAATGATTGCATATAAGTATTATTATGGAACATTACATAAGAGAAAGGGCATATTATGAGTTGATGAGAGAGAAAATTTATTTTTTGATAATATGATTATTGAGAATATTAAAAATAAAATAATAAAATAATAAAATTGATTTATTAGATATTTGAAATTAATAATATCTAAAATTATTAAATAAGATTTGATAATTTAGATATTATTATATTTAATTTAGATATTATTTGTAAATAAGTTGCAAATAAGAAAATAACTTTTTCTTTTATAATCAAGGAGCTGACGTAGTGAGAATTATTTCCATGCAGTCAAAATAGGTTGTAACAGATAAATGTTATCTAAATTAAATATTATAACAAATAAACATTATCTAAATTAAATGTTATAACAAAATAAACGTTATTAAAATTAAATGTTGCAATAGATAAATGTTATCTAAATTAAGTTCTTATCTAAATTAAATTAATTTAAAAATAGATTTTTTTTTTCTGATTTACCTATAGCCTATAAATATATAAAAAGGAAAAATGAAAGAAAAGTTTCTCTCCTCCCTTTCTTTCTTATTTATATGCGCCAGAGTTGTGAGAAATATAAAAAAGAAGAGTGAGTTCACTCTCATAATTCGATACTGATCCTGAGAAAGGTGAGGAAGGCTCTGGTTTCCTTTTAATTTTGCAGGTATTTTATAAAGTACTTTGGCGCGTAAACTATCATGGGATTTTTCATCCATAGCTTCGGATTCTTTATCCATAGCTTCGAATCCGATGGTAGAGCGCGCCTGTTCCTTCAAGACCTCAACATATCGGTATGTTTTTATGTTTAGAAAAATTATATGATAACATTAATTTTATATATGTTAAATGATCCGCATGCTTCCGCTACACACACACACACATATATATATATATATGAATACCAATACTAAACCCATATAAACATTCAAAATGATTCGATTCAAAATGATTTGACCCAAACTATAAATAAGCGAGTTTGAATTGGATCATTTTGGGTTTAGGACATTGAAGCTAAATCCTAACTATAATAAACGATTCAAGTTGGATCAAATCATCTTCTATTCATATCAATAACAAGAAAATAATATTCATATCAATAATATGCAAATAATATTTATTTTCTTGGTTTTAAATGCAAACAAGAGTAATTATGATTGTTTTGAAGGATCACATATCAATAGAAAAGAATGAATTGAATCGTGCTTAATGCCAATGTGTTTTAAAGTTCTTGATGCCGATTGATGCTACTTGCAAAAGAAAGAAGGTATTTTTGTAATTGCCACCAATAACTTTTTTATGTCATCGTTGTCGTTGCTCCTTTTTATTTTTATTTTCTCTCTCTCTCTTTTTGATCTATATTGTTTTGGATGGTAAAACAAGAATTTTGTCCTTAGTTATAATTTTAAGCTTTATGAATTATAAGGGTTTATGCTAAGCCTGTCTCTTCGCTGCAAAGACAAGGTAATACTTAACTTATTTCATCAAGCAATTTTGTATTATAATTAATTAATATGAGACAATGTGGTAGAGAAATAAATCATCATTGTAGAATAAATGCAAATATATTAAATGATTGGATGGAAAAACCCAACTCTTTTATTGCATTAATAGATTTTATATATTTATAAATTATTCAGATCTCCTTCAATCCATAATAATACTTTCTAAATGTGAGGCATATATAGGGTTAGTGGTAGAACCATAATCATATATTGTTGTAGGTAATGTTACATGGACAATTAGACAAGCCCGATTTCATTCTCATTACATGCTTTCCTATCAATTTGAAGCATGCATGTATGCATGAACTGAGTTCAGGTTCAGTTAAATAAGCTTTAATGCTCTGTTGGATGGAGAGAAAGTGGGAGGAAAGAAACTGGAAGGAAAGAAAACTGGAAGGAAAGAAAATTAAGAGAAAATATTTCTCTCTTCTGTTTGGATGAGTGAGAGGAAAACAGAGAGGAAAGAAAAGTTGATAATTTACAATGACAATAATATCCTTGTTATAGATGATAAAAAAAATGCATCGGTTGTTTTTTTTTGGAAGGGTCAATATTGGAATAAAAAAAAAGAAAGAGCACTTTGAGTTTCTCTCCAAAATCTCTCGGTTTCGGAGAGAAACTTTATGTGGGGCCCACCACTTTTCCTTCTGTTTCTCCTCTAGTTTTCTTTCCTCCCTACTTTTCTCCATCCAAACAAGATAATTTTTATTTTCTCTCCTATTTTCCCTCCTAGTTTTCTTTCCTCCTAGTTTTCTCTCTATCCAAACAGAGGGTAAAGGTCCTACATTTAATTTATCTACTATCAAATTTTATGATCATTGTTTGGTTAGCTACGGTCATTTGCTGATTTCTTTCTTGCACTATCAAAACTATAGTTTTAAGGGTGTTTGATACAAAGGATAAGGAAGGATATCCTGGATATCCTTTCTTATTCCCAAATACTATAGCTAGAGAGGATAACCCATGTTTAACCATCAGTTATCCTCTGAACTTATTTCCTAGAGAACCTAGGAACAACTAAAGTTATCCCTTAATGGCAGACTTATAATTTTAAAAAGATACTTATTTTTCAGGGATAGCTTTTGGGAAGTCAAACACTACCTAAGGTTGACTCGAGTGGTCTAAAATAAAAATGCCATGGGGCTAATTGTAAAGGAAAACCAGCTATATGCCCATTAAAGATGTGCAACCTAACCTGGATAGATGGTGGACTACTAGATCCTGTGGTGCATACTTAATGCATCTAAGAAAAATAATGGTGGAAGTCTTCAAAAGGTTGAGGTGGGAAGGGTACTTCATCATTGAGCTATAATCATTGTTGAGATGTGCTAGCTACCATCTTAAACAAGACTAATTTCGTATGATATGTAAGTTTCTTGATCTCTGATAAGTTTTCATCTGCATTTACCTAGCTCCACCACCATCACCATCTAATTTTATTATCATAATATAACTTGTAATGTAGATATTTATGTTTTGATATATAATTTTTAAGCTAAGCAGGATTAGGTAGAGTCCAATTGTTTATATCTACTTATATAATTGAAGTGTAGATAGAAAATGGAACACAAGGCACATGAGTTTAAACATGCCAATCTACTTTGACTCTTCAACAGAATTCCTTCAAATTTTAACTTCAAGTTTTACCTAGGGAACCTAAAAGTTAAAAGTAACAGAAATTTGATCATTGATAATACTCTTGAGAGAGACTCGATGGCACACTTAACAATGTTTTTTTTTTTTTTTTTTTTCATTTTCTTTCCTTTTTTTCTTGGTGCGTATGGCTTAAATGCTCCAAGTTTTTCTAAGGTTGCTTCATGATATAAGCTTTAATCACTGCATGGAGGAGTTTTATCCATGGGCATATGTTTGTGGGTGGCATTAAGGCATTTGGAACAAGCGTAGATAGATTGGGAGAACTCTGCTGCCTATAATGAATGACAAAGCTCCTTAATTTGAAGGCTTGAATTCTGATCCTTGAAACATGAATCAATATTTGTTTTTCCAAACTAGGGTACCAGGGCTTTGATAAAATTTAGATATGCATGAGTGAATAAATATTAAATATTACATATTATGGAATAAATCTTATGACTCACATGTGATGATTTTTTATAATAAAGTAGTGTGTTTGATTCTTATTATTTTAACTCCGTCAAGGCCGGTCCCAAGCCCGAGTAGAGGAGGAGGGTTGTGTTAGGTAGCTGACAACCAGCATAAAACTCGTCAGAACCTTTAAAACATGAATATGATAAATTAAATGTTATTTATATGATATAGTATTGATTGATAAAACTAATCTAAAGTAAATGCTAAGCTAGAGATTTGGAGAAAGGTTTATAATCTAAAGGTTTTAAGATTAGTAGAAGTAAAACTGATATATGAAATGTAATTGATTGATAAAACTAAATCTAAAGTAAATGTTAAGCTAGAGATTGGAGAAACGTTTTATAATCTAAAGGTTTTAAGATTAGTAGAAGTAAAATTGAATACATGAAATGTAATTTTAATGGGAGTAGAATATAAATGAAGAAACAGTGAAGATTGCAAGCTAATAGATATCAAGGAGTAAAAAATTTAGGTAGTGGGATCAATTATCTAGCAAAAAGGTGAAATAGGTGAAGATGTGAATCATAGAGTTAAAGTAGATAGATTAAGTTGAGGAGTGCTCTGAAGTATTGCATGATTGGCGCATTCCATTAAAATTAAAAGAAAAATTTTATAAAACTGCTGTTAGGCAGCTATGCTACATGGAACAGAGTGTTGGGCAATATTGAAATAATATATGAATAAATTAAGTGTAACAGAAATGCATATGTTAAAATGGATATGTGATAAAACTTTAAAAGATAGAATTAGAAATAAATATATAAGAGAAATGATAGGAGTAGCCCCAATTAAAGATAAAATGAGAGAAAATCGATTACGATTTGGACATATACAATGTAGACCTTTAGATGCTAACGATTATGGTAAGGATAGAGATAAAGGTAAACCTAAACTAGACAGAAATAATTAAAAAAGATATAACTATTTGTAATCTAAATGTCGACTTGATCCTAAATAGAGCAGAGTGGAGGAAGCATATTATGTAGCGGATCCCATGTAGTTCGGAAAGGCTTAGTTGAGTTGAGTTGAGTTGAGTTAAGTTTGATTCTTATTTTAAGAAAAGGTTTGTCTAAATTTAAGCAAGAAACGATGGTTTTATAGCGCGCATGAGCACCAGGACTCCTAAATGGATAAGAGTTGAGTAGGGTGCAACTTGGATCAGATTCAATCCGAATCCGATCTATCGAATCTGATTTGCAGCAGTACTTAAACTCATATTTCAACCTAAATTCAAAAAATCTGAATTTAATCCGAATCAATTTGTAATTGACCCAATATCAAATTAGAATCAATCCAAACCCAAGATATAATCCGAACCGAGAGCAAAGCCGCAAGCCCGCAGCATGTCCGATTCGCCCAAAGAGCCAGCGCCCCAGCTCTCACTCTTATGATCCACGTGTATCGCACGTGCAAGAGTTTAGCATCGATCGAAGGCGTCTGATGGGTCGTCTTTTTAAACGCAGGCCCCCCTCGCCGCTTCTTGGCGTTGCGTCCGGCCTTCCACGCCGCCGTCCGCCTGTCCATCCCGCCGAGCGACGGTTGTTGATCGAGGAGGAGGAAAGGAGACATGCCTCACAAATCACGACCCATGACAGCACTGCTGGTGTTCACGGGAGTGAACCTGGTCCTCTTCAACACCATCACTCCCGTTTATGATTTCGTCTGCTTCCATCCCTATTGGGAACGGAGGGTATGTACGCTTCTTGGAATCAAAATCTTTGCTTCCAAAGCCCTTGAATATTTGCACCAAACAATTTGGAAAAATAAAAAAAAAGTTTCATTTAGGGTTGTCCTGCCTAGTGCATTATTCTTCTTGGATGTTGGGAAAAATAGTGGCATGTAGCTTTCAATTTCTAATTTTTCATCTTCTGTGACTTTTTACTTTAAATTTTTTTTTTATGGAAATATGATCGTTGACGGACATAGATCTTGATTGAGCTTCAATTTCCGTGTGACGATAATCAATTTATGTGGTGTGGCCACAAACTTTGGATGCGAAAGATCCGTCGAGTCTGGGTTGCAATTCGTGTCTTATAGGGGAATTCTCAGTGCCTGGAGTGTTTGATGTATGTTCTAATATGTTCAGAATTTTTTGTGATATCATGTTCCTAAGTCTTGGTTGGAGGATTTTGTGGATGAACTAGAAGATAATTGCACTTAAGTAATGATTGAAAGTGTTAATGAATTGAATGTATTAGTGCAGTTTCTTGTGATAAGCCTTTGAAAATTGTATGGTAGGCTTATCAGTGTGCAGCCATAGAGTTAATTTAACACAACTTGATCTCAAGATGGTATTGTAGTTTGATTGTCAGCAACTGCAAAATCACTATTTCTGGTTGTTTAAAGATGTGTGCATGTCGTCATCAAGTAATGCAGCAGCTGAAGAAAGGATGGCAGTAAAATAAATGTTAATTTTAGGTAAATGGTAATGACTGAAACAGATGATAGAATTAAGTCCAATCATTAGTGCAGAAAGTTAAACATGTTACGAGATAATGTTAGCAGGTGGAAATGTACTTGTGAATGAAAGATTGATGCCATGAGCTTGAAAAAAAAGGATAAAGAAGATTTCATAGTATGAGATATCTCTTAAAGAATTGGAGATGATTTTGTCAAATTTGGTGTTCTTTTGATTGGATATTTAGCCTTAGATTTTGTGATTTCTTTATTTTGAGAAAATGGGCTACTTACTAGTTGCCAGGGTAGAATTCTTCCTCATCAACTGTAATGGTGTCAATGTATCACAAAAATAAGAGGGTGTGGAGTCAGTCTTCCTAAGCAGTTTGCTTTCATGTAACTTTTCAGCAAATCAGCAAGAAGTAGGTGCTATATGGGCAATCCTTATGTGACTTTCTCTTTGCCTTTTCTATTTTCATTTTTTGAAGGTAACTTTTCCTTCAAGACAGGTCCATGAAGATACGGAAAAGAAGTCTTTCATACGAACTCCATTCACTTTTCTCAGACCTGCATAGAGAATTGTCTAGAAGCTCTTTGTTTTGATAGTGTCAGAAATTTGACTCCTTTTTCCTCCCCTTCCTTGTAGAATCAAAAATTGAGCTCTAAAGGTTTTCTAGTGCTCTGCAAAGTCTATCATATTGTTTCCCATAAGAAAAGAATTTTCATTTTGGATCCAGCTATCGATAGGGATTAATATTTTGGGGGTGTCGATTAATGATTTGAATACGTTCTGGAGCTTCATTATCAATTGGTTACTGGATGGGGGCTATACAAACACAAATGAGGGTTTCCAACAGTAAGCTTTTAAATGTGGAAGATTTGTGCCAATGATTCAAAGAGTTACTTCTTTAGTTAGGAACCTTAATGAGGAAATATAGGAGAAAGGTGGTCAGACATTCATGTTGTCATCACTCATGTTTTGTCGCTTCTTTTCATGCATGTGCAAAAAGATAAGAAATAGAAGAGGAAGCCAATCATGACAAGTACTATTGCTTTCTTATGCATGGAGGAGATGATTTTCTTTAATACGACTTTAAAAAACAAAGTTTACATTTAGGGCCAATTTAGTTGTGGAAAATGTTTTCTGTTTTCCATCTCCAGTTTTCTTCTTTGTTTGTGGCTTTCCTTTTCCATGGAGAAATTTAGAAATGCATTCATTTATTGAAATGAGAAATCATTTTTTAATTAAAAAAATAAAAAAAAGGGTCATAGAGGGTGGTTAGTATGATGGTAGGTGGTGGAGAATGGCGGTGGTGGTGGCGGCTAGTGTAGGTATAATGGTGGTAGTGGTAAGTGGTAGAGGCACGATGGTGGTGGTGATGATGGGTGAAGGTATGGTGATGGGTGGTGGAGAGAGGTGATGGTGGTGGTAGTGGTGATGATGGGTGGAGGTATGTTGGTGGATTGTGGAGGTATGATGGTGGTGATGATCGATGATGGAGGTAGTGATGGTGAAAGATGGTGGGTGTAGTAGATATATGATGATGATGGAGGGTGGTGGGGAAGGATGGTGGTGATGAAGGTATGGTAGTGGTTGTGGTGTTAATAGTGGGTGATGGAGGTGTGGTGGTGGTGGTGGTGGTGAGTGTTGATGGTTGGTGGTAGTCGCGGCACTAGGTGGTGATGGTTGGTAGGGGCAGCAGCAAAGGTATGGTGGCAATGGTGATAGGTGATGGAGCTATGGTGACGATGGTGGTGAGTAGTGGAGGTTGATGGTAGAGATATGGTGATAGTGATGGATGATGAGTGCGGTGGAGAAATTATGGTGGCGAGGTTGGTGGAGGGTAGTGGCGATTGTTGTGGTGGTTTTGGTGTTGGTGGTGGGTGGTCGAGGTGTGGTGGTGATGGGTGGTGAAGGATGGTTGATGGTGGTGGTATGGATGTTGGAGTTATGATGGTGAAAAATATGAGAAAAATACTACTTTATTTTGAAAGAAAAATCATGAAAAATTATCTAGAGACATTTTCTAGATTTAGTGAATATTTGAAAAATTAGAAAACATAGTTTTCTATTTTTTATTAGAAAAAATATTAGATTTGAATACAAATCCTATTTTTGTTCTCTGTTGAAAATTTTTTTATCTGACACTCCCAGTTTTTCACAACCGAATGGACCCTTAGTTTCTTAGTTTCTAGTTAGTTGGTCCTATTCTTTTCTTGATCTTAGAAGTTGTAGTTTAGTATGTCTATGGTTCAAGGGTTGCACTCTGGTTTTAAATTTTATTACATTGTTACTGTTAGGATAATGATAGAGGTGAGGTAGACTTGAACTAATATGGACATAAATAATTAAAAAAAATATAACTTTTTATAATTTGAGTGTCGATTTAGTCCCGAATAGAGTAGAGTAGAGGAAGCAGATTCATGTAGTTGACTCCATGTAGTTGGAAACAGGCTTAGATGAGTTGAGTTGAGTTGAGTTGTTACTGTTAGGGTCAGTAGAACTGTTATTTAGGGAAGTTAGTTAGTTTATTCATGTTTTTAGATGGGGTTTTATGCGAATTGGAAATCGATACTTTTAGGAGGTCACGGATTATCTTTTCTAATGAAAAGTCCCGGCTCTAATAAGAAATCTGGAAAAGGATTATGTTTGGTAAAACTTAGCATACCTTTGATATAAAAACATAAGATATGGTTATTTTAATATTTTCTCCTTTATTCTAAGGTCTGTAAAATTGGTACTAATGTTCATATCAGTACATTACTAGTTTGGTACAATAGAGGTTGATATGGTCCGCACCCCATATCGAGATAGGGTGTTCATTTTTTTTTTACTCCTAACTGTAATACCACTTGGTGTGTGATGGTATGAGTTGGTATTGGGCAGTACATGATGGTTCAACTTGGTTTGGATTGGTTCGATTCATACAAGATTGAAACTTAGTACCATATCAATATCTTATCGATACGGTTATAGTACGAGTCAGTACGACAAACCTTGCTTTATACCTTTTTTTTCAAGGAATGAAGGGTTTATTACTTTTAGAGCCCTGCATTATTGTTCTTAGGCCACTGCCAACCAACATTTTCATCCTCATGACCTGTCCTCCGCTGGACCACCATCCATGTCATTTCAAACTTAATCTGTCAAAGTTTCAATAACTTTCAAATTCTTCTTCTATCGAGGCAAACATATTAAACAATGGCTTGATTCGGTTAGTCACTGTGCCCTCATATCTTTGTAAAGCTTTAATAGAATAATGTATCCTACAATACCTAAGTTCGGCATTTGTGTTGTATTCCAACATACCCTATCATACCTAAGTATGGCTTTTTGAGTCCATTTGGGTGGGGCATGTGAAGGAAGTACAAAAGATTCATTCTTACTATCTGTTGATCATGGAAATAGGCAAACCCCATTATATATGCTTGCCATAACTAGTATGGTACAAGGTTCATGTATCTGCCTGACAGGAGCTTCTCTCATGTTGCATGTGTCTAAATATTTTATATGACATCACCCATAAGCTTTATCGGGAGAACCTCACTTCAAGGATTGAGGTGAGGCAGGGCTTTAATACTGTGTCACATTTATTCCCTTTTCCAAGCATTTTTTTCCAACAAATACAGTCTAAAGGTATGCTCCTGGTTAACGATGAGGCTTGATAAAGATTTTTAATTTGGTAAATTCTTTTTCTGATTGGGTTTCTTGAGATTTTTTAAAAATGAAAGTTAATAATGCATTCCTTTTCTCTTCCATGTTTAAGGTTCTCTTCTTTCTATTGCAAAAAGATCATTTGTATGTGAAAAAGCTGTTTCAAAAATTTTGTCTTCTTTACTTGTACTGCCAATGTCTTAGAGAGAACGGCGTAGAAATGAGCGTGAAGCTGCTTTGACAAAAGGTTCTCAAACCGCTTAGAGATGCTCTTATCAGGTATTTTACATGAACACTTGCTTGTCCCAAGTTATCCTATTTTTGTGAAAGTAGTGATTTCATAATATTTATTATCAATGACCTCTGAAAAAACTGCTTTGCCAATAATGCACTTAGCCTATCTGTCTTTTGCCCATTTTTCAGGTATTGATGCTGATTTTGTTAAAATATCCATATATATGAGAAATATCATAGTGTTTCAGTTGACGGAATATTGCTGTATCGTTGAGGTGAAGGGAATTACAGTAATTGGTAGAATTCCAGAAATTGAAATAGCCATTAGTGGTGATTTTGCTATTGGGCAATGTTACAAGAATTCTATATTGTACATCTATTTCCCTTATCAAGCCCTAATTAAATGAAATCTGTTCTTTGTCAAAGATGGCTTTCAAGTTGCCTGTATTTGTATTTTAAATAAACAAATTTACTCTTTTTATACAAAAAATATTGCTTAAATTGTCTTCATTTCTGTTGCATATACATAGCATGGTTCTCATCCCTTCTTCAGAAGACTAGTGCCCTTTATTTTCAGAGTTAAACCTTATTTTATTTTTTCTGTAGATCCCTTATAAATTGTGTGTTAACCATACATGTTCTTCATTTTTGCTTGCTTTTTAGTAATTCATTATGGATACTGATACATTATGACACATTCTCCCTCCACTTGAAAATAACATTCGATGCCAGATATATATGTATCTAAACATGCATGGATGCATGGTTTCTTACATTAGCACCCCCTATAATCTCCATCTTGTCGACTTCAACCTCATTAAGTTGCTGATTTTTATTCTTTATAGCTTTGCTTACTTCATGCCTGCTCATCAACCTTTTTTCGAAATGCAAAGTTTTTGAAGCTCTTGGCCTGATTTGCTTGACTGCCCAGTCTTGTCTTCAGCTTGCTCATCAACCTTTTTATTCTTTATAGCTTTGCTCAACTCTCCAGTGTTGTGTCCAGCCTTCTTGTACCCTTTAATTCCTGATGGAAAGTCAGTTCTCAAATTTTAGCTATCACGGGAACTGAATTAGGATCTGTTTTGCAGTTTTCTGAAGTTAAGCAGGTTGATTGTACCACTTACTGTGCTTCTTCATCATGCATTTTATTTCCAATGTCTAAAGGTCATGAAGGTCACCCAATGATTTGGAAGTTGACTAACACACATATCACATGTAGAGCTAATCAAATGAAAGGTCAGGCTGGTATCGGGCTGGGCTGCATTGTGGTAGCTTAGGCTTGATCAAAGAACTAATTTCAGGACTGCTACCACCAGGCGAATTTCCTTTTCTCCTCCCTTGTTTAAGATTTAATTAGGGTTTCTTTTAGTCCCAAGCCTGCAAAATTTTGAACTGGGCTGGGCAGATCACTTGGCCTATGATTAGTTTTAATATAAATATATATTCTTGTGCCAGGCTGTTATTTTTAAATTTTTTTAAAGGTTCATCCTGCTTTTTAGTTCAGGTTTATTTTCTGTGCCTAGCTTCATTCTTGGTTCTGGTTTTAGTGCCCAGGCCTACAAAATTTCAGATTGCACTGGCTAGGTTGTGGGCTACCTGGCCAGCGATCAGCTTTAGGCAAGACTTTCTGAAAGATTATGGAGTTCAAAAGGTCTTGTATGTTTAAAGGATCTAAAAGTGAATTGGTTTGTAAATGTTGGAAGATAGTGATGATGGCATATTTTCTTCAGACTGCATATATCATCATCTTTACTCAAAATCCATCTACAAAAGAAAACCTTATCAATAACCTATTAATTATTTAGTCCTTGTATCTTATTTTTGTAACTACCCAAACCCATGGTCAAATGAAATTTTGGCTGCCATATAAAGTTGGACCAGCTTAATCATTTTTTTGGAAAAAAAGAAATTGTGATATGTAGTAATTAGAGCACAAGATGCAAGCTGCTACTATTCAGGTAGGTGCTGATAATCTAAGGCAAGCACTGCTGTTCGTTCCCAGTGGTTTCTCCCATATATTTATTCTTAATATTATTTTATAACATTCACCATCTGACTTGGATTATAAGAGTCTTTGAATTGTCTTTGTTGCCAAAGGCAAGTCCTTCAACTTCTCAACAATTTATTTTTCCAATCTCATCCCATTTTGGTTCAGTTGCAAATCCCAATGATAAATGTACATCATTTGAGCAGGGACCAAGAATCTTTCATATGATAGTACCTTGAACAGCATATGAGATGCTATTAACACTGAGCATTTGCTGAAGTGATACTACCCTTTGCTGCTGAGTAAGAGGATGGTGGTTCGGTTGTGAGTGATCTCGGCCCTTATATTTCAAGGGCTGATAGAGCCCCAGTTCTGCTTTGATTTGGTCTTGTGGATGCCTAGGAGTCGGCCTCCTTCATGTGAGATCATGAGCAGGGTTTAGCCCCTCCTAACTTCAACACACACCAGAGAGAGAGATAGAGAGAGAGAGAGAGAGAGAGAGAGGAGTATGGGGTCTATTTATGAATTTAATTCCTTTATAGCCATCCCAGCTGGAATTGGGATTGTCTTTGAGTGCAAGTTCAGGCACGTGGATATTTAAAATGCTTGAAGTAGAGAGTATGTGCAGGCTTGAGTTCCAGGAAATTTCAGAAGCAGGGATGCTAGCCTCCTTAATAGTTTCCTGCTACTAAAGCACATAAAATATTTTTTGATGCACGCTCATGTTTCTGGTGGTCCATGTTCATATCAGTAGCAGACTCTTGTTTACTTGGGAAATTCTCAGACACCAAAATCTGCAGCTTAGCTTGCATTTTAATCTGGCTATCATTTTAGACAAAGTTGAGCTGCAGTTTCTTCTGCTACTCTGGGAATAAAAGAAAGATTATTTTGGCATTAAAACTGTTCCATAAGTATTTATTACGTTTTTATCTGTCTGCGACAAACATGTGGACTGTTTGCCCAGGAACTAACTAAACCATCCTGTGTCTCATGCTGCAGAACAATTAAAACATGGAGATCTTAGCTATCCCTTTGTGATCTCTACTAAGCAGCCCTGAATTTCCTTTAATCACATGTTCTATCTTATGATTGAACGAAACGTGCTTCAGCCTGGAGGCATCAAGTTCTGAAATTTTGCTGTTTCCTTTGGGGAGGTGGAGAAAATAAATATCCACAGAAGGTTTTTTTTTTTTTTTGTAATATAAATCTTCTACAGGATCTGGGATACGATTATTAGGTTGACATGGGCCATACTTAAATGAGTTTCCCAATCAATGAATCAGCAAAGAACCCTGTCGGATCTTACTGCATTTCCCAAACAGACCTTTCCAACGGAGAAGGAAACAAATTAACAAATAGGGTACGGTTCCCACAATTTTTACTTGTAGAAAATCCTTAGTGCTCATTTGGTAGTTTCCTGAAAAAATGTCTTGATGAAAAAGTTTTTTTTTTCTAGATTCATTTTCTTGAAAAAAGGATTTGCAGAAAAATATAAATTTTACTATGTTTGATTGATAGGTAATTTGTTGGAAAATAGCTCTATAATTATTTTCTTATGTTTGATTAGAGGTAATTTTACATAAAAAAATGTCAATTTGACTATAATATCTCTAAAATAAATATTATATAGAAATTAATATAATATAATATAAATACAATGTTAAATTTTATTATATTAGTAATATTTTATTTATAATATAATATATAAGATACTATAATAATAATATATATATATAATATAATATATGTTATAGTAATAATATAAATATAATAGAGAAGGAAGTAAACAAAGTTAGAAGGATTATTTTGAACTTACGGTGCTAGTAAGTTTTCCCATAAGATTGGAAAAATTAAAATATAGCCTTCTTCATGGAAAAAGTTCTTTGGTAGGGAAGGAGAAAATATGTGGGCTCTATCATTTATTTATTTATTTATTTATTTATTTTTTTTGCTTTTCAATCAAACATTAGAAAATAAAAGTGAAAAGTTTTTTGCCATATTTTCCCATGATAGGCCAATCCTACTTTAATATCAAATCTAATGTAGGCAGATCAAATGGGGATATCAAATCTGATGCAAACAAGTGAAACAGGGATAACTACTAGTCTCGCACTAGCTCTTTAAGGGTCTTCGATTCAACATCTTCGATGATCCTGAGGAATTTATAGTTTTTTTACCATCCAGAAAGGAAATACTGAAGCTAAAACTTGAAGCTAAGAAAAGAAAAAACTTATAATTTCGTAACAATTTATTATTCATTGATTAAATGGGGTGCAATAAGGCTTATTTATGAAGTAAAACTTCTTCAAAAGAAACCAGAGTATAATCAAAATGTTTAATCAGAGTAGGGTGAAAAAACTTTCAAAAATAAGGGATTAGAATTATAGACTAATTCTATATTGACATAAGAGCAGGGATCCTTCTGCTCACTTTCAAAATCCTGAGTGGTATGCCATTAGAGATGCCACCCAATGGTTGTCGAGTTTGCTTTTTGATAGGTATGACGAATCTGAACTTCTTGGGTCTTTCTCAAAATAGCCCATATATTCTGGAAAAACGGAATAGCAGGAGCTAGGGAGCCGTGATTCCTCCGCAACTATCGGATAATAGTTAAAAAGTCATCCTCTGACATTATGAGCATGAAAAAATTAAACGAAATAAAATATATCAATCCAAACAGCATAAATCAATAATTAAAATAAAAAAAAGTCTAAACTATCAAACCCACCGGTCCCCAACACCTTTTGTTTGGCCAATGGAGATGCTTACGAGCATATCCGTTCAGACTACAAAGTCAGCACGCATTCGAGAAAATGACTGCGACTGGGCCCCAACAAACCAGTCCGCGTGATTTTTTTTTTTTTTTTTGTTTCGTTTTTCAAGCTAACCAAGTTGAAAACGGAAGAGGCCACAGCTTGTCCACGCGTCAAGATAGATGAGAAAAAGGATTCCTGTGCTGCGCCTTTCCCTTGAGCAAGAGATCCAAGGTCTTCCAAGTTCCTGTTTTGCGCCTTTCACTTGAGCAAGAGATTCAAGGTCACCATGGCAGGACAAGCAGTTTTATCTGCCTTCATGCAGGTTCTATTTGAGAAACTCGCCACTGCTGCCTTGAATGAGTTTAGATTGCTCCGGGGTGTCGACAAAGAGTTGCAGAACCTGACAACCACTTTATCAACAGTACAAGCACTGCTGGAAGACGCGGAAGAGAAGCAATTGCGGAACAGATCGGTGAGAATCTGGCTGGCAAGGCTTAAAGAAGTTGCTTATGACATGGATGAATTGCTGGACTCCTATGCAGCACAAGTCCTGCGATTGAAGATGGAGGTCGAAGTTCCGAGCCGCTGGAAGAAGCAGGTAAGTTACCACTTGAATCATCTTTCCTGGCACAAAGTTTCATCCAGATACAAACTGGCTCAGACAATAAAGTCATTTCAAAAAAAGTTAGATGCGCTTGCAAGGGAACGAGATCTTCTTGGACTCCAAATGTTAGGCGGAACAAACCAGATAGAAATAACTGAGCGATCACAGACCAGTTCACTTGTAGATGACCTAAATGTGTTTGGAAGAGAACAAGATAAGGAGTTCATCGTAAGAACCTTGCTCTCAACTAGTAATACCAGTCGTCCAAGTCTTTCTGTTCTCCCAATAGTTGGCATGGGGGGTCTAGGAAAGACTACTGTTGCCCAGCTCGTATACCATGATCCTAGAATTAAAGAATACTTCCCCTTAAGAATGTGGGTGTGTGTATCTGAGAATTTTGATGAGACAAAGCTGACAAAAGAAACCCTTGAATCAGCTGCCAGCGGGTATTCTGTTGCTAGTGGATATTCCTATGCCACCACAAACATGAACCTGCTTCAGGAAGATCTTTGCGGTAAATTGAAAGGGAAACGATTCTTGCTTGTTTTAGATGATATCTGGAATGAGGATCCTGACAAATGGCAGAGATATCGTAATGTCTTGATTGCTGGAGAAAGAGGAAGCAAGATTATAGTGACAACACGGAATGAAAATGTTGGAAGGATGATGGGTGGATTACCTTCTTATCATTTGAAGCAATTGTCAGATAATGACTGCTGGGAGTTGTTCAAAAGTTATGCATTTGTTCATGGTGATTCCAGTTTACATCCAAATCTGGAGAAGATAGGCAAGGAAATTGTTAAAAAGTTGAAAGGATTGCCTCTTGCAGCCAAGACAATTGGGAGCCTCTTGTACTCCAAACTGGATGATGGAGTCTGGAAAAATATTCTGAAAAGTGAAGTCTGGGAATTACCACCAGATAAGAACAATATATTACCACCACTACAATTGAGCTATAAGCACTTACCCCCACACTTGAAGCAGTGTTTCACATTCTGTTCCACATTTCATAAAGATTATGTCTTTGAGAAAGATAAGTTGGTTCAGATTTGGATGGCACTGGGATTTATTCAGCCTCAAGGAAGGAAACGATTGGAGGACATAGGGAGCAACTACTTTGATGAATTAGCCAGCAGATCTTTCTTTCAGGCGTATAAAGGCAACTATGTGATGCATGATGCAATTCATGATCTAGCACAGTTCATCTCCATTGGAGAATGTCATATATTGGAGGATGATGTGAGGGACAAAATTTCTGAAAACACACTGCATTTATCATTTTCATGTACCAATTCAATGTCAACCGTATTTAACCCATTCTACATATTTCAGAAATTACGTACACTGCTATTGTTGCGGGGATATAGATCTAAGATCAGCTCCATTCCAGAGGACCTCTTCTTAAAACTTCGATGCTTGCGTGTATTGGATTTGTATCGCAGAGATATATATGAGTTGCCAAATTCTATTGGAAATCTGATGCAGCTTCGGTATCTAGGCCTCTCCGGTACCGGAATAAAAGTTCTGCCCTTATCAATCTGTAGGCTGTATAATTTGCAGACGTTAAAACTCAAACATTGCTATCTTCTCACTGAATTGCCAAAAGGGTTGACAAACCTAATAAACCTGCGTCATCTTGAAGCGAGTACAAGGCTGACTTGTGAGATACCTGGAATAGGAAAGCTAACTTGCCTTCAAAAATTAGAGGAATTTACTGTTCGCAGGGATGAAGGACACAGGATAGAAGAGTTGAAGGACATGATGGAGCTACGGGGTCATCTTTGCATTTGGAATCTAGAGAATGTGGTCAATGGAGAAGAGGCAAGAGAGGCAAATTTGAATGCCAAGGAGCACCTTAGTGTTCTTGATCTTTTATGGTCAGATGACAGGCTAGATGAGTGTTTTGATGAGGAGGTGCTTGAAGGCCTCCAGCCACATCCGGAAGTGAAGGAGCTCGCAATCAAGGGCTATGCAGGCGTCAAGTTTCCAAGTTGGCTAGGTAGTCCATCACTGTCTTATCTACAGACCATCCACATATCCAATTGCAAAAGATGCACAGTTCTTCCACCTCTGGGACATCTGCCGGTTCTCAGATATCTTGACATAGGAGGAGTATATGGGGTCATTCGAATTGGCCAAGAGTTCTCAGGGTTTCGATCATTGAGTGAGCTGGTACTCGAAGACATGCCTGAGTTGGAGGAATGGAGCTACCCAGAAGATGATGAATCCTTCCCTTGCCTCACTGCTCTTGAAGTGGTTGACTGTCCTAAGCTGAAGAAATTGCCATGCCTTCCATCAACCCTGACAAGGCTCCGTATTTCTGAAATTGGGCTAAGAATTCTTCCAGAAGTGCGACCATCAAATTCTCAGCCCTCACCATCACTGTCAATTTTGCATATTCAGGAGTGTCCAAACCTGGAGTCCCTGCAGCAGGGTCTGCTGGGCCAGCAGCTGAGGGCTCTTCAGGAATTGACAATCACGGACTGCGAGGAGCTTGCATCTCTTCCTGTGCAAGGCTTCCAATCCTTCACCTCACTTAAAAGCCTCCATATTTACAACTGCTCTAATCTTGCACCAAGGGAAGAAGAAGGGTGCCTAATGCTGCCCAGCCTGCTGGAAGACCTCAGAATCAGCTCATGCTCTAAGCTGATTGACCCACTGCTCAGTGAGCTCAAGAACCTCAACTTCCTCACAGACTTAAAAATTGCCAACTGCACCAACCTCTACCATTTTCCAGAAGAGGGGCTGCCCTCTGGACTCCGATTCTTGGGAATCATGGATTGTGAAAATCTGCTGTCCTTGCCTTCTCAGCTTTGGGAATTCATCTCCCTCAAAAGGCTAGTCATCAGCAACTGCCCTCAGATCCACGCTTGCCAATGCGTGGCTTGCCTGGTGCGGTGAAAGATTTCTACATCAAAGGATGCCCGCTATTGGGAAAGCGTTGTGAAAAAAATTGGGGACCTGACTGGCCTAAGATAGCTCACATCCCTAATGTCCAAATTGTTGATGAAATTTATTTAGTCAGAGACGAAGTATGAGATGATCCTACAATGCAGTCATTCATGGGGAGACGAAGGATGAGATGATCCTACACTGCCGTCATTCATGGCTAACTAATGCTGCTAGAAACAGTATGAATTGTAACCTCCCCCAGCTTGTCACTGAAATTCTTTACTTTTTTTCGTGAAACAAGAATTTTCATGAACTACTGCTTCCCGCAAACTTGGAAATCACTGGTTTTTTGTTATATATATTTTTAAAAGATATAAATTACATGGTAGCCAAGACATGTCTGCTGACCCAACCTTTTGTATAGGACTCAATAAATCTGTCTTGCCCAGCTTCCTATATAATCTAGACCATAATATATATTTACAAGATAAGCTATGCTTGATCATATGCCAACAATCCTGTATGATAGCCAGATGTTTTGATTAGTAAATAGCAGATCTCTTTCCTGTTGCCCATAGCTTATTGCCTCTGTGGTTGTAACATAGCTAGCTGAAAACAACCTGCCCTTATTATTGTACTTTGTAAAAGGCATCCATATTGGATTCTGACTTCATCCTTTTCCAAGGACATCTGCTTCACTAATTTGGCCTTTTATCATAGTAAGCATTCTCTTTAAGGCTAATGGGTTATTTAAGACCCATGGAATCTTTATGGCCATGCATGTTTCCTTGTAGCTAAGCTGCCCTGTTTTGTAGTCCAGTATGAGTCCAGCAGATGCTTGTTCTTCATTTCATCAACCTCTCCACCATTTCCCTACTTGAACTGGGAATTTACGAGACCATCCTTCATCTGCCAGTGTTTCCCGTATCTTTATTGAATGACTGATATTGATAAGTTATGTGACTCATCCATGTTATCTAAATTTTCAGCGATTGGCACTCTACCCATGCTGATTTCTAATGAAAAAACTGAGTTGATTTACTTGTTACAAACTTCTGCAAGATCTTGGAATGCATAATTTTTGGTTTCCATATTAATTAATCAGCTTGCATGGTCATGACTGCTTCTTGGGCAGTCCCCATCCATTTTTCAAAATCAGGTGCGGGACACGGCCATATATTCCTTGAGAGTTTATCACTTGAAATATGCTAGAACTTCAAAATTTTTGCAATCATTCCATATAATTACATTTTATAATATTACAATTTCACCTCAAAGTTGGTAAATTTCATCAAAACCACCATTAAACTTGTTTACATCCAAGACGGAGCCTCAACACTTTAGGTTTAAAAATTATATGACCATTGTTAACTTGTTCTTTTGATCTTGAAGTACTTTAGATTCATGTACTTAGCACCACCAAAGTTTTAAATAATTTTTGTAAAGATTATTGTAGCCATATTATCATAATAAATTAAATTTATAAAGATGGAATTAAGAACTTTAAGCTCTAAGATGAAATTCTTTAGCCATATCGCTAGAGCCCCAACTTTAAGGCAAGCAGTAGACTTATATCATTATATAATGAAAGAAGTTATTATAGATTGTTTAGAATTCTTCCACGACATTGTACCCCTAGTCATCTTAAATATATGATTAGCAGTGGACTTCATATCATTTGGATATCTATCAAAGTCTAATTCTTTATAGTTAGTAATTTTAAGATGATCGACCCTTCTATAAACAAGCATTTGTTTCTTAGTTTTTTTTGTAGGTATCTAAATGCCTTCTTTAACCCTATTTAGTGATCATAACCTGGATTGAATGTCTACCCAACAAATCAACTGCAAAAGTAAAATCTAGCCTATGACAAATGCCATGATACATCAAACTTTCTGCATTGCTTAAGTACAACAAACACTTCATAAACTCTTTCTAAATTAGTTTCAGGCATCGAGTTTTATTCAACTTATATCTTTTACATGCAATAGATATACCAAGTTTATCATTCTTTATATTAAATCTCTCAAGAAAATGATCATTTCATGCTCTTTGAAACAAACTAAAAGTTTCTTGAATTAATCTCTATATGTTTTAATAGAAATATATTTGATGCTTTCCTTATATCATTCATATCAAAATACTCCAATAGCATATTTTTTACTTCATGCAACAATCCCAAGTTGCCACTAGCAAGCAAAATATCATGAATATATAAAACCAAGAAAATAAACTTTCTTCTATTGGCCTAGAGATATATGCATGAATCAAATATATTTTCAACAAAATCAAGAAATAAAGCAATATGATGAAATTCAAATACTACTGCCTAGAAGCTTGTTAGAGGCCATATATCAACTTCTTTATAATCAGGGAACTAAGCCTATTCACCCTTTTCCATATCTAGTAAAGAGCCTTTTGTTCAATAGTGCTATCTTCAATAGGTTTAGGAGGCTTATCCTCAATTAAAACAACATTAAAATTAGCTAATCCTAAGGCTAATTCAACATCTTTCTTCTATCTTGTAAAGTTATTTTCAGCTATAGTCTTAATGGTGCAGAGTTGATTTTTAATAGTAATATTGCTAGTAATTAAAATACATGAGCATTAATAAATCATAGTAATATGTTGAATCATAAACTTTAGCAATGTTCTCAAAGATTCAAAAATGTTTAAAAAATGCAGC
Source organism: Calamus simplicifolius (assembly GCA_900491605.1). NCBI lineage: Eukaryota > Viridiplantae > Streptophyta > Magnoliopsida > Arecales > Arecaceae > Calamus > Calamus simplicifolius. The sequence goes on along the minus strand of UESW01001450.1, from coordinate 250,946 downwards.
ACAATATAAATATCATTAGGCAAAATATGTAGCATATATTTAATGCCGTCTAATAAGTCAATTAGTAAAAATGACACTTCAGAAAAAACTATCCCTTCGGGAATCTATATTCCCTTGGAGCCATGGAAATCCCCGTAGTGATCTCAATGAATGTTCCACTTTGATAATATCACCACATCAATCCAAGAGATCACTAATTGGGATTGAAATTAAACTGTCTATAAATTATAGATTTATATATTTATTTGTTATCGAATGTCTTAAACAAAGTATATAGTTATGTTATTTAGAAACATAATCATTAACATTAGTCATCAACGTGATCATAACTAGAAAAATAAATACATAATTTATTGAAATTTTAATTTAAATATTTAATAATATAATGCTAATAGAAAAATTTTAATTGATAGAGTTCCATGTTCTTTGCGGAGGAAAAATGCAATTAAATAGAAAAATAATATAAGTTGTGTGGGACAAAGCTAGTAACTAAATGTTACTTGATGACTTTGAAAACCTATTGAACCATCTAAACTAGCATTGCATGCATACCTATGTGACCACAAGTATAAATAAATAAAATAGATTATAATACTTCAAGAATACTCCTACATTAGATAGAAAAGAAATATGTTATGTGCTTATAACTCAAGTTCACATGCTACCAATTAACTTTTACTCGAGTTTTTGAGCCTTATGGTTTTGGCCCACTAATTGGTTAATTGAACCAAATGAGCTTAGAATATTACAAATGGTATCAAAGTATTATAAGGGAGGAATTGTAATACCCTAAGAATAGTCTCACATTGGATATAAAAGAAATGTGTTATGTACTTATGATTCAAGTTCACCTACTACCAATTAACTACCACTCAAGTTTTTAGGCCACGTAGTTTAGCCTACTAATGAGTTAATTCGATCGAATGGGCTTAGGGTATTATAAATGGTATCAGAGCATTATAAAGAGAGAGATTGTAATACCCTAAGAATAGTCTCATATCGGATGGGAAAGAAATATATTATGTACTTATAACTCAAGTTCACCTGCTACCAATTAATTTTACTTGAGTTTTTTGGTCATGTGATTTTTTACTGTAGGTGGGCGCTTGGGGTATTACACCGATCATGCAGATAGCTAAAATAAATACTTGTTGCCGCCGGGATCCGTCCTCCGACTCGGGCGCAGTCGATCTCCAGGGGCGACCCACACAAGTCCTCGCGCGAGAGGCGTTGGGGGTGGCCCTCCGCGGAAGACCCTCCGACGCTCAAGTCAGTGGGAGAAATCGGCGATCAATCAGAAAGTGAGGAGGTGGATCTCTCGGGGAGTCTCTCTAGGGGCGGCCGATGGGAGCTCTAGAGGGCGAGAGCACCGATGAGCAGCTGGCGAGAGCGGGAGAGTGAGGGTGAGGGTGTGAGCGCGCATACCTGAGGGAATCTGTGAGTGTCATATTTATAGGCTGTCACCTGGATCTTGAGCTCCTTCTGAAGGTTCAAGTTGTTAGGATACGGGGATGGATCGAATTGGGCCGTTGTGGGGCTGTTGGGATCCATATCTTGTCTGTTAGGGGATCGACGGCTAGGAGAGCTCCTTGATGGCTTGAGATCTGGTAGGTGTGTAGGTCTCAGGTAGCCATGATAGGTTCTAGACCACTTCTCAACATGATTCCTTGCCTAGGATGTTGTTACGGTAGGCTTAGGCTCTCCTGCGTCAGGTTCCGCGGAGGTGAGTATCGGATCGTGGATTGCTCAATGAAGCCGGGCCATGGAGGCTCGGGGGGAAACGAGCTACAGGAAGCTCGGAGGGCCGAGCTATGGGAGCTCGGGGGAGCCGAGCTATGGAAGCTCGGGAGAGACGAGCCATGGAAGCTCGGGGAGATGAGCTATGGAGGCTCGAGGGAGCCGAGCTACGGGAAGTTCGGGAAAGCCGAGCCATGGAAGCTGGGAGAGACGAGCTATGGAAGCTCGGGGAGAGCCAGGCTATGGAAGCTCGGGGGTATCTTGGCGGGCGAAGGGAGGGGGTCGGTCTTAGCCTCCCCGCATGGATATTGATGCAATGACGATTTTACCCCCCCAACACATGCCCTCCACTCCTAGTTCGAAGCGTAGGTTCGGGCATAGGGAGTATAAGTCCAGGTGGCACGCTTTAGATGGGGCGATCTGGTTTAGACAGCCCGCGCAATGATGCCCTAATTAATGCGGCGGGGTCATCATGCCTTCGTGGGTAAGGCTCCTCCACGAGTGACGATTGGGAATACGCCACGTCGCGAATCCCGATTAATACGGCGTTTGTCGAGGCGTTCTGGACGCCTCGGGCGAGGCGCCTCATCTTCTCAAGATGGCTTCCTTAGTGGGGAAGCAAAGCGATAGCCGCGCTATATATATGTTTGCAGTATTCTCTCGTTTTGTTTCTTGAAGAGTCCCGCCCTCTACAACGCTCGCCGTTTTCTTGGTGCTTTTCTCGGCTAAGATGACGATGAGCCCCGACGACGTAGCTTCGGAGATCGTTGCTGAGGATGTGGGGAAGATTCGCCAGAGGTATGGCATACCCCCGGACGTTTTCCTGCGATTGCCGGGACCTAAGCACAGGGTTTCGCAAATCTGGAGCACGGGGTCTTCGTCTACGAAGACAGTTTGAAAGCGGGCCTCCGGTTTCCTCTTCATCCCTTGGTGAAGGAAATCATGGTACACTACAATATTTGTCCGGCGATGGTGGCTCCAAATAGTTGGCGGAGCATTATCGGATTTATCTCGATGTGCCATCAGATTCGGATTGTCGCCACTCTCCCCCTTTTCCGCGCCTGCTATCACCTAATACATGGAAGGAAATCAGAGTGGCCCTACATCGGGCCTCGGAGGTCCTTCAACGTGATTGTGGATAAGCCGTCCTCTATAAAGGGATGGAAGAGTCGATTCGTCATCGCCGAGGGGAACATCGGTTCCGACTTCCCTCGAAAATGGGAAAACTTTGTTAGGGATGTGGAAACGCATCCAGTTTTATCAGAGCAGGAGGAGAGAGATTTGGACGTCCTTCGCAATGGCCAAGTGTTCTCGGCCAACGATATTATCGGAGGGGGCCCTCTTCGCAGCCGGGCTTAGCCCCCTGGACCTGCAAGGTGAGTCCTCCCTTTTACTTTTTCCGCTGCTTGCCCTGACGAACGTGTTTGGATTTAATCGCATATGTTCCGTTCTTACAGCCAAGAGGTCGGCATTGTCGAGCCTCGTCAAGAGGAAGAGAGGCAAGCGCCCGGGGGAGAGCAGCGGCATGGATAGTGGTAGGCCCGAGAAAAGGGCTCATACCTCCGTAAGAAGCTCGCCGGACGCCGGAGCGGCCACGACAGGAGCGCCGGGGGCGAAGGAGGATCCAGGGAGGACAGCTGCGATCCCTTGTCCTCCCGTAGTGGAACTATCGGATAGTTCAGATGAGACTTCGTTGGCTCGTCCGGCCGCATCCCCTGTGAAAGAGGAGCCGGCGACGGATTCGGTGGGAGCGGTCGTTTCTGGGGGGCCTTCGCCTCCGCGGGGTTACTACCGACTCAGTGGGGGAGCGAGGGAGAGAGGCCGCTGGTGGAGAGGTTCGGGAGGAGTCCGAGGGTAGCGATGCCGGACGCCCGTAGCGGGTCAAGAAACAGGCCGGACAGAAGCCTCGGGGGAGCCTGCGGAGGAGACGCAGGTGATTGTGACCGAAAAAGATGGGTCGGGAGAAGAAGCGCAGCAAGGTGAGAGTCCTGCAATGGGGACCCCTTCGAAAAGGATTTTGGGGAGGCTGGCGCTTGGGTTGGCCGAATTGTCCGAAGAAGCCCAAGCTAGGGTTCTGATAGAAGAGGCTGGAAGGTTGAAGGCCTCTCAGACAGAGGTCGCCCGGGTTGGTTCCTCGAGCGGAGATGGCCAGCCCAGTAGCTTGAACGCGGGTGTTGAGGAGGCGTTTTCTGCCTTGATGAGGTCGGCCTTGTACCCGGGTGTGGATCCTTCGGCGGACAGGTTTGCGGATCTAGATTTGGTTGATGCCGCGTTTGGGCAATAGGGAGTGGCGAAAGTATCCACCTTCTCCCCGATATTGACAATCCGACCCTCATGAAGATGACGCGGGCCTATGCCTCTCGGGTGAGTTACCACTCGGCGGATGCTTTCTGATTGACTTAATTGTGAATTTTTACTCATCTTTTGTCCCGCAGAGTGTCCTGCTTTCTCGGGCGATGTGCTGGCGTCTGAGTTTGGCGACGGGGCCAGCATTCAAGCCAGGAGAGCCAGCCGAATTTCAATCGCGAGTAGAGGTGTCCGAGAAGTTCGAGAAGCTTCTGGCCATTAGCAACAGAAGTTTGGAGGGGATGAAGGCGTCATATCAGGCCACTCTAGCCGAAGCGTCTAAGCAAAAACGTAAAGTGGAGGAGTTGCAGGACTCCTGGCGAAGAATGACGACGCGTGTTTGGAGCTGGCTAGAGTTAAGTCAAAACATTCCGAGGAGGTGGCGGCGATGCGGTGGGAATGTAATGAGAGTTTGGGTCGGCTGGGAAAGGAGGCTGCCGACGAGAGAAAGCGCCTGACCAGAATGCTCAATGAAATAGAGGAGAAACTGCAGCGGCGCGATGGCGAAATCGCTGACTTGAGAGTCAGTGCTAAATGGCATGAAGGGATGATAGCTCGGCTGAGCGACGAGCTATCCCAAGCCTGGGGAGAGGTCAAGCCAAGCAGTCGAGGATTAACGCTCTTCAGCAGAGGGTCAAGTTGGTGGGAGCTGATAGAACAAGGGCAGGGGTGAGGCCGAGGAGCTGACCAAAAGGTTGGCCAGGCAAGAGGAGGAGGTACGATTTCATCCCCCCTTTTAACTTCTTTTGTCGGTCTCTCGTGATGCCGACTGATTTTGGTTTCGCAGATGGCAAAGTTAAGGTCGAGAATCGGCTTTGCAAGGTGAGCTCGTGTCTAGCCGTAGTAGGAGCTCAGAACTCGAGGCACGGGCCGGCGAGTTCGAGGAGCAAACCGTTATTCTGCGGGCTCAAGCCGCGGAGGCTGAGAGGCAAGTTGCCGAGGCTAAGGTGCAACTCGCCATACTCAAGGGGGAACAGGACGTGATCGGTGCTGACGCCTTCCAACTCGGAGTGGAAGAGTGCAAGGACAAGATATCCAGCGAGCACCCGGAATTGGATCTCTCTTTTCTGGACTGAAGTTCCTGATGCCGGTGAGTCTGAAGGAGAAGAGGAGGATGAGTACGTCGATGCCTCCGATACCGATCCTGGTGCCGCCCCGGGTCCCAGCGAGGCCGCAGGTTCTGAAGGACAACCGCAGACTGTCGCTGAGGGGGCGAAGGTATTAGAAAAGGTGAATCAAGTCACACCTCTGCGGACGTAACCGAGGGTTCTTCCAGAACTGATGTGGTTCCCGGCCTTTAAGAGCCACCCTGTGTTTCGCTTTCTGAAAATCTGCTTGATGTCTTTCAATGAATGAACTCTCTATTTCTATTTGAGTGTTTTTCCTTGGACGGCCCTTTGCTCCAAATCTCGCCTCAATTGCGAGCGACTTATGGCTCGTTGACGCTCTTTGGTCATCTTTATTCGGGATCGAGGAACGCATTGGCCCAAGGCGGGGCGATAGCCTTGATGGTGAACCGAAAGACGGTCCGACCCGGTTCACGTTCGTTCGTTGCAATAAAAATTTGAGAAACGAAGCTGGTCGGTTAAGGCGACCGATAGGGTAGGTCGGCTAGGGCCGATAGACGAAATAAGTCGGCTAGGGCGATAGACGAGATAAGTCGGCTAGGGACGATAGACGAAATAAGTCGGCTAGGGCCGACGGGTGAAATAAGTCGGCTAGGGCCGATAGACGAAGTAAGTCGGCTAGGGCCGACAGGTGAGATAGGTCGGCTAGGGCCGACGACGAAGTAGGTCGGCTAGGGCCGACGACGAAATAGGTCGGCTAGGGCCGACGGGGAATAGGTCGGCTAGGGCCGACGACGAAGTAGGTCGGCCAGGGCCGACAATAAAGCAGGTCGGCTAGGGCCGACATATGAGGGTGGTTACCGAAGTATTTTTGTTTCCTTTCGCCACTTCCTTTTTCGGTCAATGAAAGAATGGTTTGCGTAGCCTTCGCGCTCATTTTTATCTTGAGACGCTCAATTTTGTCGCATAAGTTCTTCGAGCGATTAACTTCGTTGGGGAGCAATCGACGAACAATCGGTTTTCGTGCTTTTTGCTGTCCCGCCAGCGCCCTGCCGTTCTGCAGGCAAACCGGTTTTTATTTTACCAAAATTGATGATACGGCACTGTGGGAACGCAAAGCCGTTCTGGTGCTTTTCGGAAGGTGTTCTTTTCCCATGCGGGTCGTTTTGACGTACGGCGCACGCACCCGTTCACCATTGGAGGATATCACTTTCGTAGGACGATCTCCTAAACCTGCCAGTCTCCGTAATGTCAGTGGGCGATTCTCTGCGTTTAATAGCGATTCGGGATCAAGGGAAATCTCTGCAAGCGTCTCAGTTTAGACGGTGGGCTCGGCGCGCAGTGGGGAGTTGCGTCCATCTTGGGGGGCCACGTGGAGGCATGGGCCAGGTGTTTGAATCTCGGGGCTTCCAGCCTTGGTAGCTTTTCCCGGTTCATTTTTGTCTATAAAAAAGGGGAAGAGGGGTTGTGCTAAGTCGTCCCCAAAGTTTCTTTCCCATTAGAGTTTCCACCATGCTCGTTTCTCTGCTGTCGCGAGTGGGAGGACCGGGCCCTCCGCCATCGGATAGCTGGGGCGATGAAGGAGCTGCCGAAGAATGGCTCGCCCTTAGGGGATGAGTCCGGAGATCATATGGAGAGCGCACAGAGAGGGCGCAGAGATCACACGGAGAGTGCACATATGCACTTCCAGTGTGACCTTTGTGGTTCCCCCTTGGAGATGTATGGTAGGAAGCGCACGCGGGCTCCCATGGTTTGAGTGAATTTCGCCTCTCCCCTGGTTTGGATTCCAGGGCTTGCCCGCCTGGGGAATCTTTTGCCACATGGGGAGGGGGTGAAAGCGTGCCGCCCGCCGACACCTTGCCTTGGAATTTGGGCAAGTTGGGGCGGTACACACTTGGTTTGGGAGAGCACTCCGGCGCTGAGGTCCGCGGGCTTCCTTCCTACTCGCCGGGGGGCCTCTCGGTTGGGTGGTTAGGGGTGACCTTCCGTCCACCCTTTCAATCACCCTGATATCTCGGTTGGGTCATCGAGATATGATTATTTACCGAAGCTGGCCGCAACTATTGGTCCATGTCGCCCGCCCATTATCGGTGCGAGCTGACTGTATGCGGCTTGCACGACTCATCGGTCCGGACGCCGGAGCATCATAGTCGCCCAGGTCTGCTTCGGAGCAGTTGCCCAAGTTTTATGCTTGTCTTTATTTTATGCATTTCAATGCTCTTGTAACGCCTCTAAGGCATTTGTAATTGATTCTGATGGCAATGAAATAAAGAGAGTTTCGCTCTGTTTCTCAATCTCCATTTCTTTCGTGCCGAGTTTGTTGTTGTTTGGTCGTGGGGTACAAAGGCATCCCGGTCGTTCTTAGGTGAGGATCCCGCGCTATCTGAACTAGTCGTGGTTTGCAAGCGGTGGTTTGGAGATTGTTCGGCGGAGCACGCTCCTTATCTTGGTCCGAAGCTCGGAGATTCATGTCTCGTCCTTATTGGAGCTCGAATGTTCACAGCTCGGCCTTGCCGAGGTTCGGAGAATTTGTAGCTCGGCCCAGCCGAGGTTCGGAGAATTTTTAGCTCGGCCCAGCCGAGGTTCGGAGAATTTTTACTTGGCCCTGTCAAGGTTCGGAGAGTTTGTTGCTCGGCCCTGCCGAGGTACAGAGAACTCATTGCTCGGCCCAGCCGAGGTTCGGAGAACTTGTTATTTGGCCCTGCCAAGGTTCGGAGAATCTGTTGCTCGGCCCAGCCGAGGTACGAAGAACTTATTGCTCGGCCCAGCCGAGGTTCGGAGAACTTGTTACTCGGCCTAGCCGAGGTTTGGAGATTCGAGGCTCGGAGAAGTGACTTGGTCGCCAGTATGAGCCGTAGTGTTAGGTCCCTGTGGTGCTTGGTGAGGGGCGTCAGGGCAGAACGGGCGGTACATGGTCACGCTCTTTATTTATGACGTTACCCCTCCCGAGGGGACGAAGTACTGCCAGGCGCTGGAATTCTTCCCTCTTTGTGTTTCCCGAAAAGGGGGCCAGCTTTAAAAGAGCTTGGGGAAGTGTCAGGAGCATTCATTACGGGGGGCCGGCAGATTGGGAGATACTCTGTTCGGGGGGGTTCCTGAACAGTCCATCCGTGTTTACCGATCTCACTCGGGATGGGGCACGGCCCTTCTGATTCTGCAGGCACTAATTAAAGCGATGACGCGCGGTGAGTTCTCATAGGTCGGTGGTTACGGCGCGACTGATCGAGATACTCGCCTGGCAAGTATAAATATGACCGGGGGTGTTGGTCTCAGCCACCCCTCAGTTTAAGTCTCGAAACAGTTTTTTGCTATGGCCTCTCAAGGAGGAGGGCGATCGTCTGAGGAACTACGTGCGTCAATCAACGGCCTGCTACACCCGATGAGGGGCCATCCCACGATCACCATCGACGGGCTAGGCCTGGCGTCGACCCTCGCGAGTCAACAGCGGCTCGTGAGGGTTGTTGAGGAGTATGTGGACGTCTCTACGAGGGAGGCGGAGGCCATGCGCCGGGTGGTGGACCGGCAGAAGGAAGAAATAGTGTCACTCCACCAGCAGGTCGCTGATCTCACTGAGTGCCTGGAGGACCTGCTGGCGTCCGGGAGTGACACTGAGCCCTAGCTAGGGCTTCTTTTTCTCTTTTTTTTCTTTTTCTTTTTGTTTCTTCTGTTTCTTCTTGTATTTTTCTTTTTTAATCAATGAAAAAGGCCTTTTTTGATAACTTCTCATTTCATGAGATTTTAGCTCTAAGAAATGTCACTCGTATAATAGTTGGGGAGCCTGGGTGGCTCCACTGGTTCACGCGCTAAGTCACGGCTTTGTTTGAGACAGGCGCTTTGTTCGGCAGGTTATAGGGGCATCGCCCAAAGATTTTAGCAGCAAAGGGGGAATTCCCTGGCTTTGCCTGGGGTTCGTGGCCGGTTATGTAGGGCTTATTGAACCCTTTAGGGGTTTGCCGGAGGCACATTCTTTGTGCGTGTTGACGGTTTTTGCGCAGTGTGCCTTTTTTCAGACCGGTCGAAGTTCTGGGGACTACTTAGAAGTCCTTCGGCTTTAATCGGGGCCCGCGTACTTCGGTTTTCCGTCGGGATTTTAGCTCGAAGAATTTTTACTTGGCCCTGCCAAGGTTCGGAGAACTTGTTGCTCGGCCTAGCCGAGGTTCGGAGAATTTTTACTTGGCCCTGCCAAGGTTTGGAGAATTTGTTGCTCGGCCCAGCCGAGGTTCGGAGAATTTTTACTTGGCCCTACCAAGGTTAGGATAACTTGTTGCTCGGCCCAGCCGAGGTTCGGAGAATTTTTACTTGGCCCTGCCAAGGTTCGGAAAACTTGTTGCTCGGCCCAGCCGAGGTTCGGAGAATTTTTACTTGGCCCTGCCAAGGTTTAGAGAATTTGTTGCTTGGCCCAGCCGAGGTTCGAAGAATTTTTATTTGGCCCTGCCAAGGTTCGGAGAATTTGTTGCTCGGCCCAGCCGAGGTTCGGAGAATTTTTACTTGGCCCTGCCAAGGATCGGAGAATTTGTTGCTCGGCCCAGCCGAGGTTCAGAGAATTTTTACTTGGCCCTGCCAAGGTTCGGAGAATTTGTTGCTCGGCCCAGCCGAGGTTCGAAGAATTTTTTACTTGGCCCTGCCAAGGTTCGGAGAATTTGTTGCTCGGCCCAGCCGAGGTTCGGAGAATTTTTACTTGGCCCTGCCAAGGTTCGGAGAATTTGTTGCTCGGCCCAGCCGAGGTTCGGAGAATTTTTACTTGGCCCTGCCAAGGTTCGGAGAATTTGTTGCTCGGCCCAGCCGAGGTTCGGAGAATTTTTACTTGGCCCTGCCAAGGTTCGGAGAATTTGTTGCTCAGCCCAGCCGAGGTTCGGAGAATTTTTACTTGGCCCTGCCAAGGTTCGGAGAACTTGTTGCTCGGCCCAGCCGAGGTTCGGAGAATTTTTACTTGGCCCTGCCAAGGTTCGGAGAATTTTTGCTTGGCCCTGCCAAGGTTCGGAGAATTGTTGCTCGGCCCAGCTGAGGTTCGGAGAATTTTTACTTGGCCCTGCCATGGTTCGGAGAATTTGTTGCTCGGCCCAGCCGAGGTTCGGAGAATTTTTACTTGGCCCTGCCAAGGTTCGGAGAACTTGTTGCTCGGCCCAGCCGAGGTTCAGAGAATTTTTACTTGGCCCTGCCAAGGTTCGGAGAATTTGTTGCTCGGCCCAGCCGAGGTTCGAAGAATTTTTACTTGGCCCTGCCAAGGTTCGGAGAATTTGTTGCTCGGCCAGCCGAGGTTCGGAGAATTTTTACTTGGCCCTGCCAAGGTTCGGAGAATTTGTTGCTCGGCCCAGCCGAGGTTCGGAGAATTTTTACTTGGCCCTGCCAAGGTTCGGAGAATTTGTTGCTTGGCCCAGCCGAGGTTCGAAGAATTTTTACTTGGCCCTGCCAAGGTTCGAGAATTTGTTGCTCGGCCCAGCCGAGGTTCGGAGAATTTTTACTTTGCCCTGCCAAGGTTCGGAGAATTTTTTGCTCGGCCCAGCCGAGGTTCAGAGAATTTTTACTTGGCCTTGCCAAGGTTCGGAGAATTTGTTGCTCGGCCCAGCCGAGGTTCGGAGAATTTTTACTTGGCCCTGCCAAGGTTCGGAGAATTTGTTGCTCGGCCCAGCCGAGGTTCGGAGAATTTTTACTTGGCCCTGCCAAGGTTCGGAGAATTTGTTGCTCGGCCCCGCCGAGGTTCGAGGCTTGGCCCTGCCAAGGTTCGGAGAATTTTTACTTGGCCCTGCCAAGGTTCGGAGAATTTTTGCTTGGCCCTGCCAAGGTTCGGAGAATTTGTTGCTCGGCCCAGCCGAGGTTCGGAGAATTTTTACTTGGCCCTGCCAAGGTTCGGAGAATTTGTTGCTCGGCCCAGCCGAGGTTCGGAGAATTTTTACTTGGCCCTGCCAAGGTTCGGAGAACTTGTTGCTCGGCCCAGCCGAGGTTCGGAGAATTTTTACTTGGCCCTGCCAAGGTTCGGAGAATTTTTGCTTGGCCCTGCCAAGGTTCGAGAATTTGTTGCTCGGCCTAGCCGAGGTTCGGAGAATTTTTACTTGGCCCAGCCGAGGTTCGGAGAATTTTTACTTGGCCCTGCCAAGGTTCGGAGAACTTGTTGCTCGGCCCAGCCGAGGTTCGGAGAATTTTTACTTGGCCCTGCCAAGGTTCGAAGAACTTGTTGCTCTGCCCAGCCGAGGTTCGGAGATTTCCTGTTCAGACAGGTAGCTCGGTCGTGCCGAGGATTGGTAAGCAGTATATTTCTTTTCGCAATCTTTGGCAATGTGGTGCATAATGATTTACGTTGCAAATTACGAAAAAATGTGTCGATAGGAAGGTATAATGAGGCATATGAACATGAACTTAGAGAGGACATACCCTATTGATAATACTTACGGAGATTGTCGAGTTCCACGTCCGGGGGATGGATTTCCCATTTAAATCTTGCAGCTTGTAGGTTCCCAGTCCAATGATCTCCGCTACTTGGTATGGGCCTTCCCAGTTTGGCGCCAGCTTTCCTTGTTCCAGCGGTTTGGAAACAGAGGCCTTTCGGAGGACAAGGTCGCCAGGCAGGAAGGCTTTCCCTTTGACTCTGGAGGCGTGGTAACGGGCCACCCTTTGTTGATAAGCAGCCACTCTGATATGGGCCTTCTCTCTGATCTCCTCCACCAGGTCGAGGTTGGTGCGGAGCTGTTCGTTGCTAGCTTCCTCTGAGTGCTTTCCACCCGCAACGATGGGAGGCCTATTTCCACAGGGATAACGGCCTCCGTGCCGAAAGCCATCCGGAATGGGGTTTCACCTGTCGGGATTCTCGGGGTGGTGCGGTAGGCCCATAGGACATGATGCAGCTCCTCCGCCCATCTGCCTTGGGCTCTGGAAAGGCGAGCTTTGATCCCCTGAAGGAGGGTCCTGTTGGTCACTTCGGCGCTCCGTTGGCTTGTGGATGCCCGACCGAGGTGAGGTGGTGACGGATTCCATGCTCCTCACAGAACTGGCGGAATTTAGAGTTGTCAAACTGCTTATCGTTATCGGTGATTATGGTGTGCGGGAGGCCGAATCGGCAGATGATGGACCTCCATACAAAATCTCTGGCCCGTGCTTCGGTTATTTGTGCAACTGCTTCCGCCTCGACCCATTTAGTGAAGTAGTCGATGGCGACAAATAGGAATTTCCGCTGCCCCGTGGCAAGCGGGAATGGGCCGAGGATGTCCATCCCCCATTTGGCGAAGGGCCAAGCGGAGGATATGGAAACTAGTCCGGCGGAGGGGAGCCTTTGGATGCTTGAGTGCCTCTGGCATGGGTCGCAGGCTCGGACTAGATCGTTTGCATCCTTCTGCATAGTCGGCCAGTAGTAGCCTTGTCGCAGCACCTTGTGGCATAGGGACCGGCTTCCCAGATGGTTGCCGCAAATCCCTTCATGTACTTCACGCAGAGCATAATCTGCTTCGGACGGGCGAAGGCATCTGAGCAGCGGCATGGAGAAGGACCGTTTGTAAAGCTGGTTGTCGATCAACACGTAGTGGGTGGCCTGTAGCTTCAGCTTTCTAGCCTCTCTCCGTCGGTGGAAGCGACCCTTCTTTGAGATATTTAAGAATAGGGTCGAACCATGATGGTTCAGCTTCAACTTGCATTATTCGGTCGGCTTCCGCGATGCTGGGCTTTTCCAGAGTCTCCAAGGGGAACTTTTGTTTGGCGTCCATTGACTCCGCGGTCGCCAATCGGGAGAGTAGGTCGGCGCGGGCATTCTCGGATCTGGGAATTTGAATGATCTCAAATTCGGCAAAATGGGGAAGCAGGCTCGCACCTCCTGAAGATATCGAACCATGTTCGGCTCCCGGGCTTCAAACTCTCCTCGTACATGACCGGCTACCAGCTGAGAGTCGGTGAAGGCATTAAGCTTCTCCACCTTCAGATTGCGGGCGATTCGGAGGCCGGCTAACAGGGCTTCGTACTCGGCTTCGTTGTTGGAGGCCGGGAAGAGAAACCGGACGCCATATTCAAAGGTTACCCCCTCCGGACTGGTGAGAACCAGGCCCGCACCGGAGCGATGGGCATTAGATGACCCGTCGACATGGAGGAGCCACCGGCTCCAGATTTTGGTTCTTCGAGGGAGTATGGGGTAGAACCGTCCTCCGGGATGGTACACTCGAGGAGGAAGTCGGCTAGCACCTGAGCTTTGATGGCTGGGCGGGGCTGAAAGTGTATGTCATGCTCGCTCAACTCGACGGCCCACTTGGTCATTCTTCCCGACGTCTCGGGACGGTGGACTACCGCCTTGATGGGTTGGTCGGTCAGGACCGTCACAGAATGTGCTTGGAAGTACGGTCGCAGCTTCCGAACTGAGGTGATTAAGGCCAACACCATCTTCTCAATTCTGCTGTACCTTGTCTCCGCATCGCGGAGTAGCCTGCTGACATAGTAGATCGGCTTCTGGACTTTGCCTTCTTCCCTGACGAGCACCGAACAAACGACACCCTCTGAAACAGCCAGGTACAAGAATAGGGTCTCGCCCGGGGTCGGACTGCTGAGGAGTGGGGGCGAGCCGAGGTATTTCTTAAGATCTTGAAATGACTTTTGGCATTCAGGAGTCCACTGGAAGTTTTTAGCCGACCGGAGGGTTTTGAAGAAGGGGAGGCATCTCTCGGCCGACCGCGCCACAAAGCGGTTAAGGCCGCTATCCTCCCGGTTAGGCGCTGGACCTCTTTAACAGATGCCGGGGGCGCCATTTGTTGGAGAGCTTGAATCTTCTGGGGGTTAGCTTCGATACCTCGCTGGGAGACCATGAAGCCGAGAAACTTCCCGGAGTTAACGCCGAAGGCGCATTTGGTCGGATTGAGTCTCATCCCATATTTGCGCAGCGTTGCAAAGCTCTCTGAGGTCCTCGACATGTCGTGATGCTTCCTTGCTTTTGACCAGCATGTCGTCCACGTACACCTCCATATTCCGGCCGATTTGCTCCTTGAATACTTTGTTAACCAGCCTCTGGTAGGTTGCACCTGCATTTTTAAGACCAAAAGGCATGACACGGTAACAGTAAGTACCTCGGTCGGTTATGAAGGCGGTCTTTTCTTCATCCTCAGGGGCCATTCGGATCTGATTGTAGCCTGAATAGGCGTCCATGAATGACAGCATCTGGTGACCTGAGGTGGCGTCCACAAGCTGGTCGATCCGAGGAAGGGGGAAGCTGTCCTTCGGGCAGGCTTTGTTGAGGTCGGTGAAGTCGATGCAGATCCTCCACTTGCCGTTCGACTTCTTCACCATGACGACGTTTGATAGCCAGCTCGGATAATTTACCTCCCGGACGAAATTTGCCTTGATGAGTTTGTCTACCTCTTCTTCAATGGCCTTTTGTCGTTCCGGGGCGAAGCTCCTCTTCTTCTGCTTGACGGGCCTGTGCATCTCGTCCACGTTGAGACGATGGACGAGAACCTCGGGGCTGATCCCTGGCATGTCGGAGGCGGACCAGGCGAAGATGTCAGCGTTGCCTCGGAGGAACCTGATCAATCTGTGCCGAGGCTCTCCTTTGAGCAGCGACCCGATTTTTATGGTTCGGTCGGGACGAGCCTCATCCAATGGCACCTCCTCCAATTCCTCTGCCGGTTCTCCCCGCTGTTCGGCGAAGTCCTCGCGAGCGTCTAGCCCATCAACTTCCGGCATTCTAGACTGAAGGCTTGTAACGAAGCACTGCCGAGCCATGGCTTGACTTCCTCGAACAACTCCAACTCCTCGCTCGGTGGGGAATTTCATGGATAGATGCGGGATGGAGACAACTGCCTTGAGGGACATCAGACGGGCCTGCCGAATATTGCGTTGTATGGAGACCTGAGGTTGGTTACTAGGAAGTCTGTCTGGATAATGGCTACAAGGGGCCAGGTTCCCGCGCGGACCGTCAGGGTGACGACCCCTTCCGGGACGATGACGTCGCCTGTGAATCCCATCAGGGTGGAATCCACGGCTCGAAGGTTTTCCATGAGTAATTTCATCCTGGCAAACACACCGAGGTACAAAACATTCACCGAACTTCCACTATCAATAGGATTCGGCTTACATCATAGTTATTTAAATTGAGGGATACAACTAGTGCGTCATCATGGGGGAGCTGTATCCCTTGGAGATCATCGTCGGAGAAGGAGAGCTCGCCCGTCCGTGCCTTCTTCGGCGCCGATCCTTCACCGTCGCCCCTGGGGCTCGACCCGCCGGCCTCTTCGATCATGTTGATGCGGCCGATCACAGGCGGATTCGGTGGAGGAGGAGGTTGTTGAAGTTCGGGCTGGCGGTCACCTCCTTGTTGTGGCTCGGCGCCCTCCTGAACTGATTCAGTCGTCCCCGCTGGATCAGCCTCTCGATTTCATTTTTCAGCTGCCAGCATTCTTCAGTGTCGTGGCCGTGCTCCCTGTGGTAGCGCAGTACTTGGTAGGATCTCTTCGGGTCGGGTTCCCTCGGAGAGGCACTGGCCGGGGGAGCTGGCGCTCTATTTCCATGAGGATTTGCGCCCGGGGCACGGTTAGCGGAGTGTAGTGATCGAATCGCCTGGGAGGGCTCCGGGAGCGATTCCTTGGCGGCAGCGGGGGAACTCTTTGGCGGCGAGGCGGACTTGGCCGGGCGGGACGGTGCCTGTCGGGGCCTTTGGGCTCCTTCTTCTTTGCCTGCTCGGCGCGGGCAACTCTCCGCGATTCTTCGACCCTAGCGTATTTGTCCGCCAGGGCCATCATATCAGAGAGGCTGGGGGGTAGCTGACTTCCATAGCCAGGTAGAAGTCGCTTTCCTTCGAGACTCCCCCGCCAAGGTGGACATAGCCACCTCATGATTAAGGTGGTCCACCTCTAACATGGCCTTGTTAAAATGGCCAAGATAATTTCTCAAGGACTCCCCCTCTCTCTGCTTAACTTCGAGAGGGAGTCAGATCTTCGTCGGTGGCGGCGGCTGCTGACGAACTGGCCAATAAAAGAGGCTCAGCTCGTCAAATGAATCGATGGAACCTGGCTTCAAGGCATTGAACCAGGTTCGGGCGGATCCTCTGAGGGTGGAGGGGAAAGCGCGGCAGAGGACCGCATCGGATGCTCCGTGGAACATCATTATTGACCGGAAGCTGCTAAGATGGTCGTCCGGGTCAGAAGAGCCGTGGTAGGGTTCGACGGCTGGTAGCTTGACACGGGAGGGAATCACTTCCTCCATAATTCCCTTGGAGAAAGGGATGCCCTGCTCCGCTTTGGGCTGGGACGGATGGGCCTGCTTGGCGGCGTCCAGTTCTGACACATCTCCTGGATCTGACGATGGATCTCCTCTTCACGGTCAGAGGAGGAGCTGGGCGTGAGGATCGCAAGGATGACGTCGAATCATGGTGGGAGGTCACTGGGGAGAGGGATCGGGCTCGCCGAGATCTGGGAGGATCCCTATCATAACCGCCTCGTGGGATTGGTTTGTCCCCTCTGGGTCGGTGTGGGGGGTCCGCGGTTCATGCGGACTGGAGGAGGAAGCCGCCGGCGAAGAAGGAATCGCTGCCTCCTTATGAAATGCGGAGCGGGAGGAGCCGTAAGGCGCTCCTGAACCAGGTGAGTCAGGGCCTGGACTTGCTGGACCAGCGAGGCGAACTGGTCCTGGGTCACCGGGATGGCAGGCGGTGACGGGGTTTCGATCGGTGGAGGTTGCGGCGCTACACCGCCCGTCAGATCAGGCCTCTGGGGAGCGGCCTGATCTTGGCTTCAGAGGTTGCTCTTCTCCGGTTAGCCATTAAAGAGGTTCTACTCCGGATCGAGATCCTTATCTCCTTTCTTCAAGTTTTAATGGGACTTGAGACCCTTCCTCTAGCGCCAATCTGTTGCCGCCGGGATCCGTCCTCTGACTTCGGGCGCAGTCGATCTCCAGGGGCGGACCTGCACACAAGTCCTCGCGCGAGAGGCGTTGGGGGTGGCCCTCCGCGGAAGACCCTCCGACGCTCAAGTCAGTGGAAGGAAATCGGCGATCAATCAGAAAGTGGGGAGGTGGATCTCTCCGGGGAGTCTCTCTAGGGCGGCCGATCGGGAGCTCTAGAGGGCGAGAGCACCGACGAGCAGCTGGCGAGAGCGGGAGAGTGAGGGTGAGGGTGTGAGTGCGCATACCTGAGGGAATCTGTGAGTGTCATATTTATAGGCTGTCACCTGGATCCTGAGCGCCTTCTGGAAGGTTCAGAGGTTGTTAGGATATGGGGATGGATCGAATCGGGCCGTTGTGGGGCTATTGGGATCCATATCTTGTCTGTTAGGGGATCGACGGCTAGAGAGCTCCTTGATGGCTTGAGATCTGGTAGGTGTGTAGGTCTCGGGTAGCCATGATAGGTTCTAGACCACTTCTCAACATGATTCCTTGCCTAGGATGTTGTTACGGTAGGCTTAGGCTCTCCCGCGTCAGGTTCCGCGGAGGTGAGTATCGGATCGTGGATTGCTCAATGAAGCCGGGCCATGGAGGCTCAGGGGGAGCCAAGCTATGGAAGCTCGGGAGAGCCGAGCTATGGGAGCTCGGGGGAGCCGAGCTATGGAAGCTCGGGAGACTGAGCCATGGAAGCTCGGGAGATGAGCATGGAGTTCGGGGGAGCCGAGCTACGGGAAGTTCGGGAAAGCCGAGCCATGGAAGCTGGAGAGACGAGCTATGGAAGCTCGGGGAGAGCCGGGCTATGGAAGCTCGGGGTATCTTGGCGGGCGAAGGGAGGGGGTCGATCTTAACCTTCGCACGGATATTGATGCAATGATGATTTTACCCCCAAAACTCATCTATATAAAAAAAAATTAACTAGGGTTGGAGGTCACATGCATATTGAAAATATACTTTTATGATAACTCACTTGATTGCTTGTATGACCCAGAAAATGCAACCGTCGCTAACCAAAAAAAGGTGAAGAGTAACAATCCTTTTTTTTCAAAGCGTTGGAAAAATCCAAAGCAGTTAACGATGTTTAAAAGCGTCTAGAGTTCTTGATAAAAAAATTAATTTTTTTTAACGGATAAGGATGCTTTTTAGCATCGGCATAGTAATTTATCTTATGTGCCCTCGGCGGAATCAGGCTTCTATTTCAATTTTCAAGTCAAAAACACAATTCCTCCTGCTCCTTGATTAATTTATGGTTCAAGTCCCATTTCTGCCTCTTTCTCTCTCGTCCCGAGATCTCAAAATTTTTTCTCTCCACCTTCAGCTTCTCTGCTACTCCCCATCTCCGCTTCCCTCCCTACCGCACCGCCGCCTAGCGCCGTGCCTCCCGACCTACAACGAAGACCTTCTCAAGGCACTCGACGGCGAGATCCACTTCCCATCTTTCCTGTACCATGACTTCTTCAATCACGGCGGCGACAAGCAAGGATCGCCACACAAAGGTAAACGCCGGGGAAGGAGGGTCCGGATGTCGTCCGAAAGAAGTGAAGAACAACGACTGCCTCCAAGGTCTCTATCTCTGTTTCTACTTCAAATTTACTCATCAGATTTCCCCTATTTTCTTACTCGCAGATCTTTCGGTTGTCAGGCTTCCAGTGTGTCACTCGTTGGGTGGCGGCACTCCCTTCTCATCTACAAGATCAGAGAAGAGTACCCAGACCGCATGATGCTCGCTTTCTTGGTGTTCCCTTCCCCCAAGGTCTCCGACACCGTCATCGAGCCCTACGGAGCTGAGGCAGCGTTCCAGTGGGAATCCCAGTTCACCTCATTGTGACATCCCCTCTCCAAGCCTCACGTCAAACACCCAGCCGCTCCCTGTGGGCCGCAGCAGGGCGAGTCGGTTGGATGTGCCTAGTCCTCTATTTGGTTGTCTAGGGCGTTGGAAGAAGAGCCAGATGTTCCTTCAAGCGAAAGTAACGCAAGATTTGTGAGGGATGTGGAGGGAGAAGAACACCATGTAGAAGATGAGGGATGCTTTAAATCTTTGCTCACAAGAGCAAAGCCTCAACCAGAACAGGCTACAGAAGATGGCATGAATGGTGGCATGGATGACTCGTGTGACTTGGGGGACCTGAAAGGATCCAAGGAACGTTCAAGAAGGGTGATGATAGGTTCTTCAAAGCAGCAAATGAAGAACTCTTCACCAGGAACACATGCTTACCGCTGTTTCTGCACCCTCAAGCTCACCACTCCTAGCTGTAAGTCCTCTCGAACCTGTTCGACGCCTGTCCCTCTTAGTCCACCCCTCTTCGTTGATCGCTTGGTTTGCTTGCTTGCGAACTCCAGTTGGGGAGCTGGATATGAGCTCAGGGAGGAGGGAGGGCCAGGACAAGGGGAAGTCGTCGGAACTGACGATGGAGAGGGCCTCGGAGAGTTGAGGACAGATGTGGCGGGGACTTTGAGCATGGGGGAGACAATGAGGGCTTTGATCTGGGGGGGGACGGGGGGGGGGGGGGCTTTGATCTGGTTCTTCTCGGCACCACGGCGAGACCGAAGCCGAAGCCTGGACCTAATTTTTTTTAAAACAAAAAATTTTATTGCCGACGCTTCCACGGCGAGACTGAAGCTAGAGCCTGGACCTAATTTTTTTTTAAATAAAAGAAATTTATTGCGGACGCTTTAAAGGCAAGATCAAAAATCTTTCGACACTTCAAAGCGTTGAAATTTTTTGTCTTCGCTTCACTTCTCGCTTGTAAAAGCATCAGAACAATATTTGAAAGCGTTAAGATTTTTGTCTTCACTCTCGCAAGTATCGAAACAATATTTACCGATGCTTAAAAGCATTGCAAATAATAATTTTAGCATCGAATATGAGAATTTGTTGCAGTAAATGTTGGTTATTGTTTATATGGTTGCATATACCTCAAAATCACCGAGACATAAAAAGGGATAAAGGATAACCATCAAGGAATCCCCCAGGATCCTTCATCCTTTTCAACTGAAACTAAGGTAAAAGCAGCTATGAACTACTTAACAACTGGGCTAATTCCTGGACCTCAGACAATCTATCAATCCCTTTTTGACTAATACACACTAATTTTTCAAGCATTGATCTGTTCAATAGATAAAACCATGGCCGGATCCAATCCATGTTCAGTCCATGAACATCACATATCAGATGGGTCTTACAATTTCATATCATACCCATGCAAATCCTGACCTGATACGTGTGAATGGGTGTGTACGTGTGATATATTGTGCCACAAAGGGTATCAACAAAAGAGATAAAAGATCTAAAATTTTCTTTAGAATAGAAGATGAACCTCAAAATAATTATGGACACTATCAACAAAAGAGATAAAAGATCTAAAATTTTCTCTAGAATAGAAGATGAACCTCAAAATAATTATGGACACAACACCGGCCTATAGAATTTTTAAGGTATCACTCCAAGAGTTCTTTACTTTAGCTTTCCCTTTTCATAAGATTTTTTTTTTTAATTGTAACCTTTTTGCTCTTTCCTTCTCTTTACTGCCATTTACAAGGTGAGTTGGAATATTTCCCATTTGAAGCCAACAATGAGAATACACAACGTTGACCTTTAGGGCCTATTTTATAGAGTAAAACTGGTCCAAAAGAAATCAGACTATAATCAAAATGCTTAATCAAGCTAGAATCATAGACTGATTCTATATTGACAAAATAAGACTTTTAAAGAGAATAAGAAAGTCTCCTAAGATAGTGTTTGAAATAGGGGATAAGGGGATATCCCTTGGTTATATCCCCTTATCCCCAAAAGCTATTACTAGAAGGGATATGTCAGAAAAAGTTTAAGCAAAGGGGATAACCTATGTTTAACCATGAGTTATCCCCTGAACTTATTCCCTAGGGAACCCAGGAACAACTAAAGTTATCCCTTGATGCAGACTTGTAATTTTAAAAAGATGCTTATTCCCTCAGCTATCCCTTGGATAAATGCTATCCTATACATTTATCCATGGATAACTTTTGGGGATTCAAACACTACCTAAAAGATTAGGATAAAAATAAAGCTCTCAAGAAGACTCATAATAATGTTTTCTTAAAGTCAAAACCTATCTTATTCTTGCTTTTCTAGAGTACATCAACTCTCTTCAACTTGAAAAATTTGGTTCGTCAAAGCTTGTATTATTCATATTTTGGGCTGCATTAACTCTTTCTGACTTGAAGAATTCAGATTCTGATGATTGCTTTGTCATTTATAAAAATTATATTCAAACCTTTGCAGGTAATCCATGTATGATCTTCAAAAGCATTGTCACGCCCCAGACCCTATATTGGATCTAGGGGTGGCAACCCGCCGCATGCCTGGCATGCAAGGCGTTCCGAAATATAACATTTAATACCAGAAGTGGTAATAACTATATATCGTCCAATTTAAATGGTTCTTAATACAAATCATAATCATAGGTTTTAGGCTACATGCCCATCATACATAAGTCACTGGGGTTACAACAAAATGTTGGATCTTAGTTTCCTCTGAATGAAGCTCCAACTACCCCAGATCCCATTCTTCAGTTCTGTGGCTCTGAAAAACATTGTAAGATTTATATGAGCTTACACTCAATAAGTAAGCCTACTATTATATAATCATTTCGTCAAGATATTATCAAACCATATTCCATGTATAAAACTTCCAATTTCAAATACATTCATCATGTTATCAAAACATGTATATCATCAGCTCAAATAATTTTGGAAGCTTAATTATAATAAATGCTGAAATATGCAATGTAAGCAAATCCACTGTATTCATATAATTATTATTTCCTTATGTGTCCACGGCCCTACAACACCCATCTGGTGTATCACTCTTTAATGTCCCCTAAGAGGAAGGGTCCTGGTACCAGCGTTATGCCATATATCATAATCAATCACAACACATCTCTAGATGTGTGTGCGTTATGCAATATATCAATCACATCATATCCTCTAGATGTGTGTCCTCCACATATCTCCCCCTGTGGAGGTGGGTCCCGTATCTCTCGGCATTTCACATCGTTTCACATCATATGAGAACCGCGGCGACACATATCATTATCATATTTGCATGTAGTACATCATGCATCATCATGAGCATAAGCTCCTCATATCACATATACAGTGGTTTGTACATTCATAGCATAAAATACATCAATAATACCAGTATTTTTAAAGCCAAAATAATCACATCATTCAATTTTTGCACATTTATAATCCATTACTTTGCAAAATATAAGTAATCACATATAATTATAACAGATACCCAATTGTATAACAAAATTCCATTTTGCCTTAATTTTTTTTAAATAATGCAATATATCCATAATTTTATATTTTAATAAATCATAAAAATTATAATAAATGGCTTACTTACCTCAGTACGCTAATTCCAAATTGTAAATCAGCTATGTGGACATCCGGTTACCTACAGCATTAATTTCATAATTAAATCTCAAAAATTGGAACAATGCAGCATCCCCTAAGGTTTACCCAGTCTAATCCTGGGCCCAACTTTGGGCTCAAATATCTCTCAATTTATAAGCCTGAATGGGGAAATAAAAATATTCGAGAAACTAGAATCAATGCTGAATCGGGCCATATTTTTATTTCTCCATTTCGGCCCAATACGGGGCCCAAATCGCAGCCCCAAAACAGCTCACGAGCTGGCCCAATAGGGCCCAACGTGGGACGGCCCAAGCCGGCCCACGTCTTCATCGTCTCCCCCGCCTCCTCCCCTGTTTCGCCCGAAACAGGGGGAGGCCGTGCCGGCGGCCAGGGCCGCCGCCGGCCAAATTCTGGGTGGCCCGGCCGTCGGCGACGGGCCAGAGCCGGCCACGGCGACGCCGGCTCTCTCTCTCTCTCTTTCTCCCTCAATTTCTCTCTCTCTCTCTCGCTCGATCCACGGCACGCGACTCGTGCCGGTGGCACGGCCGGCCACCGTGGCGGCCGGATCCTCACCGGACGGTCGCCCGCCGCCGGTGAGGCCTCCTAGCCGACGCCCAGGCCCGGCGAGGCATCGGGCACTCCGCCGGGCCCGAACCAAGCCGTGAACCGGCTTGGTTCTCCCTCTTTCTCTCTGTCTTCTCTCTCGATCTCTCTGCAACTCTCTCTCTCTCTCTCTTACCTGTGCCCAGCGTCGAGGGAGAGCTCGTGGGGAAGGAGGGGCGCTCCCCCCCTCCTTAAATAACGGCGAGGGGAGGGTTATCCCCTCCCCTGTACCCACGTGAAGGGGGCGTCGGCGCCCCCTTCCTTGACTGGCTGCGGCACCCTTTGCCGCAGCCGTCAATAATGGCGGAGGAAGGGGCGGCGCCCCCCTTCCTCCGTCAACAATGGCGGATCCTCACCACGTGAGGATCCGCCGATGGAACAGGGCTTCACATTCTTCCCTCCTTATAAAAATTTCGGCCTCGAAATTGGTGTATCTCATATAACATTTAAACTCCAAAGCTTTATCATATGATTTACATATGTTAAGTTACAAACAATTGAGGATATTTTTCTTTAATTTCTTCCTCAAGCTCCCAAGTAGCTTCCCTCTCAGAATGGTTACTCCATTGAACCTTGACATAAGGAATGCTACGCCGTCTTAAAACTTGATCCTTGCGGTCCACAATACGCACAGGATGCTCCTCATACGTTAGATCCTTCTTAACTGCATGGGCTCAAACTGTATCACATGGCTGGGGTCAGGAATGTACTTTCTCAACATAGATACATGAAATACATTGTGTACCCCAGAGAGTGCCGGAGGTAATGCCAAGCTATAAGCTACCTCCCCTACTTTGCTCAGAATTTCAAATGGTCCAATGTATCGTGGACTCAGTTTACCTCTAATCCCAAATCTCATCACATTTTTGGTTGGTGATATCTTCAAGAAGACATGATCTCCAATTTGAAATTCTAGCTCCCTTCTTCTCACATCAGCATAGCTCTTCTGTCGGCTCTGAGCTGTGCGGAGTCGTCCCTTGATCAGTTGTACCTTTTCTACTGTCTGTCGAATCAGCTCAGGGCCCAACAATTTTCTCTCCCCACATCATCCCAACATAAGGGAGATCTGCATTTTCTACCATACAAGGCCTCAAATGGAGCCATCTGGATACTGGCCTGGTAGCTATTATTGTAAGCAAATTCACCAAAGATAAGTGGTTGTCCCAAGCACCACCCAGGTCCATCACACAGGCTCGCAACATGTCCTCCAGGGTCTGTATGGTTCTCTCAGACTGCCCATCTGTCTGGGGATGGAAGGCTGTGCTGAAGTTCAATTTGGTCCCCAGAGCTCTATGAAGACTCTTCCAGAATTGGACACAAACCTAGTATCCCTATCTGATACAATAGATACGGGAATACCATGAAGCTTCACAATTTGCTCAATATACATGTTGGCCAATCTCTCACTGGAGATCCCAACTCTGAATGGCAGAAATGGGCTGACTTCGTTAATCTGTCTACAATGACCCATACCGCATCATTGTTCCGAGGGGTCTTAGGCAGACCAGTCACGAAGTCCATAGTGATCTTCTCCCATTTCCATTGTGGAATCATCAGAGATTGAAGGGGTCCCGCAGGCCTTTGATGCTCAGCCTTCACTTGCTGACATACCAAACACTTGGCTACGTATTGAGCAATCTCGCTCTTCATTCCTTTCCACCAAAAGTTTTCTTTAGGTCTTTGTACATCTTGGTACCTCCGGGGTGCACCGTGTAAGGAGAATAGTGGGCCTCCTTCAAAATCTCTGCTCTTAGTTCCACCACATTTGGCACACAGAGTCTGCCATCAAATCTCAGGGATCCATCCCATTATAGCAAATTCATTTTGAACCCCTGACTTCACTGCTTCTTTAATCTTTTGCAAGTCCAAGTCTTCTTTCTGGGAGGACTTGATCCTGTCTAACAGAGTTGGTTGGAGTACAAGTGTTGCTACAAGTCCATCGGACCGTTGTACTCGCAATCCAACCTCCAGCTTCTCAAGATCCCTCCGGATGTGAGGCTGAGAGGTGATCATAGAAGCTAACTCCGAGGAGGATTTCCTACTCAGAGCATCAGCTACCACATTGGCCTTCCCTGGATGATAGTGCATGTTCAGGTCATAATCTTTTAGTAGCTCCATCCACCTCCTTTGTCTTAAGTTTAACTCCTTCTGAGTGAAGATGTACTTCAGACTTTTGTGGTCTGTGTACACATCACATGCTTCTCCATATAGATAATGCCGCCAGATCTTTAAGGCAAAAATCACAGCAGCCAACTCCAGGTCATGAGTAGGATAATTTTGCTCGTATGGCTTTAGCTGTCTGGAGGCATAAGCTATCACCTTCTCATTTTGCATCAGAACACATCCCAATCCCTTCCGAGAAGCATCCGTGTATAGAGTGAATCCTCCAGATCCTGACGGAAGGGTAAGGACGGGGGCTGACACTAGGCGTTGTTTCAGCTCCTGGAAACTTCTCTCACACTCCTCAGTCCAGTCAAACTTCGCTTGCTTTTGGGTCAAGCGAGTCAGGGGTAGAGCAATGCGAGAAAATCCCTCCACGAATCTGCGATAATATCCTGCCAGCCCTACGAAGCTTCTGACTTCAGATACATTGGAAGGTCGACTCCAATTTACGACCGCCTCAATCTTCTTTGGGTCCACAGTTATGCCATTTTTAGATATTACGTGACCCAAGAATGATACTTGGCTCAACCAGAAGTCACATTTCTGCAACTTGGCATAAAGCTTTTTCTCTCGAAGGGTTTGCAGAACAATCTTCAGGTGGTCCATATGTTCCTCCTGGCTTTTTGAATACACCAGGATGTCATCAATGAACACCACCACAAACTGGTCTAAGTATGGCTTAAAGATTCTGTTCATCAAGTCCATGAATGCTGCCGGGGCATTAGTTAACCCAAACGGCATCACCAAGAACTCGTAGTGGCCATACCTAGTCCTGAATGCTGTCTTAGGCACATCTCCAGCCTGGACCTTGAGTTGATGGTATCCTGACCGAAGGTCAATCTTCGAGAATACCCGAGCTCCTTGGAGTTGATCGAACAGATCATCGATCCTCGGCAAGGGATACTTGTTCCGCACTGTTACCTTATTGATTTCTCGGTAATCAATGCAGAGTCGAAGACTCCCATCCTTCTTTTTGACAAATAATACTGGAGCACCCCAAGGAGAGACACTCGGTCTGATAAATCCCGGTCTAGGAGCTCTTGCAATTGGTTCTTCAACTCTTTTAGTTCAGCTGGGGCCATACGATAAGGGCCTTGGATATAGGTCCAGTGCCAGGGACCAAATCAATGGTGAACTCCACTTCCCGGTCTGGAGGCAATTCGGTCAAATCATCCGGGAAGACGTCAGGAAACTCCATAGCCACTGGAATATCCTCCAATTTCACCTCTTCCTGCTGAAGGTCCTTGACCACAGCAAGAAACCCTTGGCCACCCTTCATCAAGTATTTGGCAGCCCGCAGTGCTGATACAAACACTGAAGCCAGGTGTTCCTGGCTTCCAGTAAAACTGAATTCAGGCTGATTAGGGATTTTGAAGATCACCATTTTCCTGAAACAGTCTACCGAAGCATGATAGGAGGCCAACCAGTCCATCCCAAGGATAACATCAAAGGACTTTAGTGGAAGGACGATTAGATCAGCCTCCAGCCTCTTGTCGCCCACGTTGATCTGGCAGGATCTGCATACAGACTCCACCCTCATAACATCTCCATTTGGGAATGCAATGAGCAACTCTTGTTCTAGGGGAACGGGTGTCAACGATGCATTATTGGCAAGATAAACATCAGATATAAACGAATGTGTGGCACCCGGATCTACTAAAGTCTGAGCATAAGTGTTGCCTACTTTAATTGTCCCTGATCACAAAGTTTAGTTGTCTTAGATGTCATATAGCGGATCCTATTTATCCTTCATGATTAATGCATTATATCGCATATGAACCAAATAATCTTAAAGGGGTACTTAGGTAATAGGTATACCTGCCACAACGGAGTTAGAAGCGGCAGCATCCTGTTGGGTGAGGGTGAAGACCCTTCCCTGGGTCCTCGGCTGCTGCGGCTGGTTCATCCAATATTTGGAGAAGACAGCTGCTCCCTCCGAAGGGGACAAGTGGCCATCTTGTGATCCACTTTCCCACATATGAAGCAGGCACCTCTCGGCCCACGGCACTGCCTGCCCGGGTGGAAGTTCCCACAGTGAGGGCAACGGGTCTCCTTACCCTTCGGTCCTGAGGGGGGCTGATATGTATCTTTCTTCTTAGCCTGTCCCGAAGACTGGCCCGAAGGAGACCCTTTCCTCTTCCTCTTTAGCTCCCACTCCTTCTGGTTCCTATTCACATCTCTTTCGATTACCAGGGCTTTACTCACCACAGCACTATATGTGGAGAGTTCAAATGCATTGACTGCTTGCCTCAGTTTGGGTCGCAGTCCTTCAGTGAACCTGGTGATCTTGGCTCTCTCAGTGGTCACTATTTCCGGAGCAAACCGAGCTAGCCTAGTGAACTCGGCTTCGTACTGGGCCACAGAGAGATTCTTCTGTTCCAGCTCCAGAAACTCAGACTCCATCTGTCTTTGCACACTACTAGGAAAGTATTTGTTGAAAAAGGCCTCCTTGAACTCCCTCCAGGAAACAGCTTGTCCACCCAATCGCTGCTCCATATGCAACCACCAATCATATGCCTCCCCTTGAAGGAGATAGGTGGCAAATCTAATCCGCTCCTCCTCCTGGCTACCATGGGCCATGAAGGCCTTCTCCATCTCCCTCATCCATCCCTCAGCATCAGCGGGATTGGTGGATCCAGAGAAGGGAGCAGGGGCTAAGCTCTTAAACTCAGCAAAGCTCCGACCCCCTCCTTGCCAGGGTTGCGGCGGAGCGGGCTGGACTGGTGGTTCAGGTTCGACTCGCGGGTTTTGCTGAGTAGGAGGGCCGGGCTGAGCAGGCACCACTTGTTGGATTTGCTGCTGCATAGCCTGCACCATTTCCACAAGGGCCTGAAGTATCTCAGTCTGGCGCTGTTGTTGGCCATTCCCAGCCACATTGATGGAACCAGAGCCTCCAGAAGTTTGCTGGCCTCCCTGCTGGCCAGAGTCACCAGCCTGGGAACCTCCAACTTGTCGCATACTTCTGGTGTGACGAGGCATGACTATTCCCTGCCAAGTTTGGTTCCAATCAATATCTTTACAAACCCTTAAGTTTTCAAAATATATTTATTAGAAAATTTTTTATCTTCTTAGAGTTGTTACCCTCCCAGTGTCATCCTACTGTTTTGTTTAGTGTCATCCTATGTTTGTCCCTAAGGTCAAACCTGGCTCTGATACCACATTAGCTGTCACGCCCCAGACCCTATATTGGATCTAGGGGTGGCAACCCGCCGCATGCCTGGCATGCAAGGCGTTCCAAAATATAACATTTAATACCAGAAGTGGTAATAACTATATATCGTCCAATTTAAATGGTTCTTAATACAAATCATAATCATAGGTTTTAGGCTACATGCCCATCATACATAAGTCACTGGGGTTACAACAAAATGTTGGATCTTAGTTTCCTCTGAATGAAGCTCCAACTACCCCAGATCCCATTCTTCAGTTCTGTGGCTCTGAAAAACATTGTAAGATTTATATGAGCTTACACTCAATAAGTAAGCCTACTATTATATAATCATTTCGTCAAGATATTATCAAACCATATTTCCATGTATAAAACTTCCAATTTCAAATACATTCATCATGTTATCAAAACATGTATATCATCAGCTCAAATAATTTTGGAAGCTTAATTATACAATAAATGCTGAAATATGCAATGTAAGCAAATCCACTGTATTCATATAATTATTATTTCCTTATGTGTCCCACGGCCCTACAACACCCATCTGGTGTATCACTCTTTAATGTCCCCTAAGAGGAAGGGTCCTGGTACCAGCGTTATGCCATATATCATAATCAATCACAACACATCCTCTAGATGTGTGTGCGTTATGCAATATATCAATCACATCACATCCTCTAGATGTGTGTCCTCCACATATCTCCCCCTGTGGAGGTGGGTCCCGTATCTCTCGGCATTTCACATCGTTTCACATCATATGAGAACCGCGGCGACACATATCATTATCATATTTGCATGTAGTACATCATGCATCATCATGAGCATAAGCTCCTCATATCACATATACAGTGGTTTGTACATTCATAGCATAAAATACATCAATAATACCAGTATATTTTTCAAAGCCAAAATAATCACATCATTCAATTTTTGCACATTTATAATCCATTACTTTGCAAAATATAAGTAATCACATATAATTATAACAGATACCCAATTGTATAACAAAATTCATTTTGCCTTTTTTTTTTAAATAATGCAATATATCCATAATTTTCATATTTTAATAAATCATGAAAATTATAATAAATGGCTTACTTACCTCAGTACGCTAATTCCAAATTGTAAATCAGCTATGTGGACATCCGGTTACCTACAGCATTAATTTCCATAATTAAATCTCAAAAATTGGAACAATGCAGCATCCCCTAAGGTTTACCCAGTCTAATCCTGGGCCCAACTTTGGGCTCAAATATCTCTCAATTTATAAGCCTGAATGGGGAAATAAAAATATTCGAGAAACTAGAATCAATGCTGAATCGGGCCATATTTTTATTTCTCCATTTCGGCCCAATACGGGGCCCAAATCGCAGCCCCAAAACAGCTCACGAGCCGGCCCAATAGGGCCCAACGTGGGACGGCCCAAGCCGGCCCACGTCTTCATCGTCTCCCCCGCCTCCTCCCCTGTTTCGCCCGAAACAGGGGGAGGCCGTGCCGGCGGCCAGGGCCGCCGCCGGCCAAATTCTGGGTGGCCCGGCCGTCGGCGACCGGGCCAGAGCCGGCCACGGCGACGGCCGGCTCTCTCTCTCTTTCTCCCTCAATTTCTCTCTCTCTCTCGCTCGATCCACGCACGCGACTCGTGCCGGTGGCACGGCCGGCCACCGTGGCCGGCCGGATCCTCACCGGACGGTCGCCCGCCGCCGGTGAGGCCTCCTAGCCGACGCCCAGGCCCGGCGAGGCATCGGGCACTCCGCCGGGCCCGAACCAAGCCGTGAACCGGCTTGGTTCTCCCTCTTTCTCTCTATCTCTCTCTCGATCTCTCTGCAACTCTCTCTCTCTCTCTCTTACCTGTGCCCAGCGTCGAGGGAGAGCTCGTGGGGAAGGAGGGGCGCTCCCCCCCCTCCTTAAATAACGGCGAGGGGAGGGTTATCCCCTCCCCTGTACCCACGTGAAGGGGGCGCGTCGGCGCCCCCTTCCTTGACTGGCTGCGGCACCCTTTGCCGCAGCCGTCAATAATGGCGGAGGAAGGGGCGGCGCCCCCCTTCCTCCGTCAAACAACGTGAGGATCCGCCGATGGAACAGGGCTTCACAAGCATAATATGATCCTTTAAAAATATAATCTTCTTTTCATACAAACTGCAACGTAATTGTGAGTAACATCTCTTTTGTTCTTTGGTTTCAACTCTTCTTGCTTCTTTTCCACAAAATCACTTCTAGTGGAATAGCAACCAAGATTTCTGTGCTCCTTTTCTTTGAAAATTTACTTCTTGGTGATGCTTGATGCAGCAACATTATGGCATTGCTTTTGTTCTTTTATCTTCAATTTTCTTTTGCCTTCAAATAACAGATCTTTTTGTTAAAATATTTTCCTTCTTTATTCACATAAAGTAGCTTTCTAAGAAGAAATCTGTTTGATTGGATCTGTTAATCCAATCATGTGTTTCTTAGAACTATAACTTCTCCTAGTTTCTCTTCTATCTTCTCTTTTTAAATAAAAAAAGGCTCTTGTGGTTACTCATATCTTCTTCTTCTAAGGCCTTTTCTATCACCATTATTTTGATGTTAAGATTTTCTTTTGGAAATATTGCTTCATTCCTTAAAGTGCCATTGCCACTATTTTTCATGCTTTAGTTGGCTCCAATTATTTATCCTTAACTATACCAAAGGTATTACATCCTTCACTGCTATCTTCTCTAATTCCTTCATATGATCCAACATCTTTGGGGCATCTTTAACTAACCTGCTAACTTCCTAGCTTTTTACTTTGTCATCAGCATTCTTTGAATAAAAAATAAGCTCTTGTCCATATGAAATTTTCTTATTCAAAATTATACTTATATTATCCTCGTATTCTTGATTCATTGCTTCCTCATCAACTCTCTATTTGCCTTCTTGATCAACTTTCTACTTGTTAAGATTAGAAAGATCCTTTTGAGAAAATAATTTGAGGTCTATCTCATTTATCCTAAAAGAATGTATGTTTTCCTTTTTTATGATGAGTGACGTCATTATCCTAAATAATTCTTGCCTAGTAGAATACAATTGATGTTCATTGGAAGAACATCATGCATATTTGTGGCCCATTGTAAGTGTAGAACTATTAAACCAGAAGACCTTTAGGACTTCGAATGCAGTATGATTTTTAAATTTTCTTTATAAGTTTTATGGATGTAACATTTATGCTACTTCTTCTATTAGTAATCAAAGAAACTTCCTTTCACAATAATTCACGTTACGATGAAAGACTTGATTTTTGCTCAAGTCTTCTTCTTTTGATTTGATAGGTAGAACTAAGATAGGCACTTCAACATCTTCATTATCCTTTAATTGATTAAGGGAAGCTGTAGGCTTTACGGTTTCTTCATTAATCACATCATTCATCTAGTATTCCAATTGTGTTACATAATCTTATACGTTCAAGATTCTAGCAATGCTACTGCTTACATGTGTCATGGGTGGTAGTACATGTCAATATCCTATGTTGGTGGAGACTACAATAATTGAGGAAGAAATCTTCTGAATGACTCATTTTGGTATAGGTCGCGACTAGGTGCCAGGTTAGAAGCAGGAGAAGAATGATGCATTCTTCTTATGAGTCTTTTTCCTTTTTTTTCCTCTAATTTTGTTTATGGGTTTTTTTTTGTGTGTGTGTCACTCTGTTTTTTTTTCTAAACTTTCTCTCTCTTTTTTTCCTTTTTTTTTTCAACTCTCTCTCTCTCTCTCTTTGCTTTTTTTTTTTTTTGAACTCTCTTTTGCCTTTTTTTTTTTTCCAAGCTAAGATTTGGAAGATGAAGAAAACAACAAAATAAGGTAGAGGGTGCAGAGAATGATTATTAGGTTTGGCTTTGATATCAGATCTAGTATAGGTAGATCTAACTTTGATACCAAATCTAATGTAGTTATATTTGTATTTGATACCAAATCTGATGCAAACAAATTTAGCGATAATACCAAATTTGATGGAGGCAAGCAGAAGGGGGATAGATACTAGCTTTGCACAGCTTATTCGATTCAGCATCTTCAATCACCCTAAAAATTTGTGGCTTTGAATGAATTAAATAAGGAATTAATGTTTTTTTGACTTAAAAAGTAAGAATTACCCTAAGCCAAAAAAAAAAAAAAAAAACTCTTATAATTACATAACTTAATTCATTATTCATTGATTCAATAAGTTACTTTAGAGGCTTATTTATAAAGTAAAACTGATCCAAAAGAAATAAAACCATAATCAAAACACTTTATCAGATTAGGATCAAAACACTTCCAATAATATTATACATTAAGTAAACATTGACAAAATATAGCTCCTATAAAGAATAAAATAAGTTTCCTAAATGAAGGACATGATAATTAACCTAGCACTTAAGTCATGGCAGCCAAATTAATAATAACCTCAAGGACTTAGATGGTTTCAAAGTCAACAACGTTCTTTCAGAAATGCTGATATGTAAACAATAATCATGCGTGTGCCTCTTGCATTACTTAGTAAAACAGATTTAAAATATTAAATAATATTTGTGAAAATGATGCAGTTGATGGAGATTAAACATCTGACTAAAAGTTTGCATCATAATAATAAAGATATCTTCTTCTGTTTGGCAAATGGAGATGCTTACGAGCATAAGGAACCATGACACTGTAGTTCTGACATTTGCAAACAGCTGATTCATCCGACTATAAGTTATTAGTTTTGGTTGTCATTAAATAGTCACTACCAGAGATGCTAAACATCAAACAGATCATTAGATAGGATAATGTAACCATCCTCTGACGGCATTGCAAATAAGCCTGCACCAGTATATATCGCTCAAGTCCGGTTAAGAAGGGCAATAGTGGTTGGAAATGAGAAGTAATCAAAATTTTCAGCACCACACCTAGTTGTGCTGATTTAGTATTAGTAACGTGCGCCGGTGCCTCAACTGAGAATTTCTATTTGCACCGCTCAAATTGCTCAATATACCCTCCCCTCATTTAAAAAAAAAATCCTAAACTACCCTTAGCACCCATCTCCTCTCCCTCCCTTTTTCCCGGCATCGGTGCCCCCCTCTCCTCTCTCCTCTCTGGCACTGCCCCCCACCCTCCCCCCGACCCCGTCTCTTTTCCTCTATCCCCGGCACCGCCCCCCGCTCACCCCTCCCTTTGGCCCCTGTCTCCTCTCCACTCTCCGGCCCCAATGCCTCCTTCCCCCATTGGCACCGTCTCCTTCCCTCCCTAGGCCAGAGGGGAGGGGTGGCGGGCGGTGCCAAGGAGGAGGGAGGAGAGGGGGGCTGCCAGGAAGGGAAGGGAGGAGACGGGGGCTAGGGGGCGCCAGTGCCGGGGAAGGAAGGAGGGAAGGAGAG
Source organism: Calamus simplicifolius (assembly GCA_900491605.1). Taxonomy (NCBI): domain Eukaryota; kingdom Viridiplantae; phylum Streptophyta; class Magnoliopsida; order Arecales; family Arecaceae; genus Calamus; species Calamus simplicifolius. Next base: position 217,284 of record UESW01001450.1, on the reverse strand, counting down.
GGGAGTGTTGGATTTTTAATCCAACATTGGGCTTATATGTGAAATAATTATGTGTTGCGGATTGTCAAATAAGGTTAAGCCCAATTAAAAGTGATCAGCTGAGGTTTAGTAATTTGGGCTTTAATGTATCTGATTAGGTGTGGCCCTTTAATGTGTAGAGACCTAAGGGGTTATTTCTATTTTTATGATGGGCTAAAATAGGAATACCAAAAGATAATGATGAGATTATCTATATATAGCGGTTATGGTCCCTGGATCGCACGCACGACCTTCTTCTCTGAATCCCATCATCAGAAAGAATAGCTTAGAGAGAAAATTCTAAAGGGCTCTCTGGGAGTATGTGTTGATCTGAAAGGCCAACCACAGGACTCTGGAGAGCAATCAAGCAATATGGATTCAGGTACGCTTCCGTTTATGTTTATGGATTCTTGATGATTTAACATGAATGATCCTTGGGTTTTATGGTGATGGTCTTCACCAAAGGTTCGGATTTAATTTCCAACAAGTGGTATTAGAGCCCATATTCATGTTAAATATTAAGAATAAATTTTTTTGGTTCTTTATGGATTAAGATCCATGTGTTGTCTTAAATTTTTTTCAAACATGCCTGCTTTTCTTCACGGGGGAACCGAACGCGTTGCGTGAAGTTCCAATTTTTGTTGGAAATTTGGCCGCTGATGGTGGATTCCATCAGGAAGGCATTAAAGTGGAGATTCCCTTCCTTTCATACTTGTAGAATTTCCGGGATAATGCTCTTCAGGATCTCTCAAGAGATCGTAAGCGTTGGGACATGTGTTGGGGAAGAGAGAGGCCTCTCAGGTCTCTCGCATGAAAGTACAAAAAAAAAAATTCCAACAAGAAGGAGACGGGGTTGCTAAGGGTAGTATATTTTATTTTTTATTTTAAAATTGGAAGGTGTACCAACAATTTGAACGGTGCAAATAGAAATTTCCCTTAGGTGGTGACTTCTTCCCGGAGTGTTTCCAAAATAAATTCTTTGTTCATGCCCCTCCCTGCTCAGGCTACAAAGTCAGTCAGCTGCGACTGGGCCCAACAAACCTATCCGGGCGATTTCTTTATTTTTTGCGGAGGCCGATCTTGTTTCTTTTCCCTTGGAAACGGAAGAGACCGCAAGCTTCTCCGAACATGCCAAGATAAATAATTAAGAAAATGGATTTCTTTAGTCTAGCAGCTTCACCGCTTCTATTCTCGTTTCCTCTTCCAAGTTGCTGTTCTGCGCCTTTCCCTTTGAGCAAGAGATTCAAGGTCACCATGGCAGGAGAAGCAGTTTTATCTGCCTTCATGCAGGTTCTATTTGAGAAACTCGCGCTGCCGCCTTGAATGAGTTCAGATTGCTCGGGGTGACAAAGAGTTGCAGAACCTGACAACCTCCTTATCAACAATACAAGCACTGCTGGAAGATGCGGAGGAGAAGCAATTGGGGAACAGATCGGTGAGAATCTGGTTGGCAAGGCTTAAAGAAGTTGCTTATGACATGGATGAATTGCTGGACTCCTATGCAGCACAAGTCCTGCGATTGAAGGTGGAGGCCGAAGTTCGAAGCTGCTGGAAAAAACAGGTAAGTTACTACTGAATCATCTTTTCCGGCACAAATTTCATCAAGCTAGCACATACAATAAAGTCATTTCAAAAAAGGTTAGATGCGCTTGCAAGGGAACGAGATCTTCTTGGACTCCAAATGTTAGGTGGAACAAACCAGATAGAAATAACTGAGCGATCACAGACCAGTTCACTTGTAGATGATCTAAATGTGTTTGGAAGAGAACAAGATAAGGAGTCTATCGTAAGAACCTTGCTCTCAACTAGTAATACCAGTCATCAAGTCTTTCTGTTCTCCCAATAGTTGGCATGGGGGGTCTAGGGAAGACTACTCTTGCCCAGCTCGTATATCGTGATCCTAGAATTAAAGAATACTTCCCTTTAAGAATGTGGGTGTGTGTATCTGAGAATTTTGATGAGACAAAGCTGACAAAAGAAACCCTTGAATCAGCTGCCAGCGGGTATTCTGTTGCTAGTGGATATTCCTATGCCACCACAAACATGAACCTGCTTCAGGAAGATCTTTGTGGTAAATTGGAAGGGAAACGATTCTTGCTTGTTTTAGATGATATCTGGAATGAGGATCCTGACAAATGGCAGAGATATCGTAATGTCTTGATTGCTGGAGAAAGAGGAAGCAAGATTATAATAACAACACGGAATGAAAATGTTGGAAGGATGATGGGTGGATTACGTCCTTACCATTTGAAGCAATTGTCAGATGATGACTGCTGGGAGTTGTTCAAAAGTTATGCATTTGTTGATGGTGAATCCAGCTTACATCCAAATCTGGTGGCGATGGGCAAGGAAATTGTTAAAAAGTTGAAGGGGTTACCTCTTGCAGCCAAGACAATTGGGAGCCTCTTGTACTCCAAACTGGATGATGAAGTCTGGAAAAATATTCTGAAAAGTGAAGTCTGGGAATTACCACCAGATAAGAACAATATATTACCACCCCTACAATTGAGCTATAAGCACTTACCCCCACACTTGAAGCAGTGTTTTGCATTCTGTTCCACATTTCATAAGGATTATGTCTTTGAGAAAGATAAGTTGGTTCAGATTTGGATGGCACTGGGATTTATTCAGGCTCAAGGAAGGAAACGATTGGAGGACATAGGGAGCAGCTTCTTTGATGAATTAGTGAGCAGATCTTTCTTTCAGGCGTATAAAGGCAACTGATGCATGATGCAATTCATGTAGCACAGTTCATCTCCATTGGAGAATGTCATATATGGAGGATGATGTGAGGGACAAAATTTCTGAAAGCACACGGCATTTATCATTTTCATGTACCAATTCAATGTCAACCTTATTTAACCCATTCTACAAATTCCAGAAATTACGTACACTGCTATTGTTGCGGGGATATAAATCTAAGATCAGCTCCATTCCAGAGGACCTCTTCCTAAAACTTCGATGCCTGCGTGTATTGGATTTGTATCGCAGAGATATAGATGAGTTGCCAAATTCTATTGGAAATCTGATGCAGCTTCGGTATCTAGGCCTCTCCGGTACCAGAATAAAAAATCTGCCCTTGTCAGTCTGTAGGCTGTACAATTTGCAGACATTAAACTTAAGAATTGCTATTTGCTCACTGAATTGCCAAAAGGGTTGACAAACCTAATAAACCTGCGTCATCTTGAAGCAAATACAAGGCTGACTTGTGAGATGGCTGGAATAGGAAAGCTAACTTGCCTTCAAAAATTAGAGGAATTTGCTGTTCGCAGGGATGAAGGACACAGGATAGAAGAGTTGAAGGACATGATGGAGCTACGAGGTCATCTTTGCATTCGGAATCTAGAGAATGTGGTCAATGGAGAAGAGGCAAGAGAGGCAAAGTTGAATGCCAAGGAGCACCTTAGTGTTCTTGATCTTTTGTGGTCAGACGACAGGCTAGATGAGTGTTTTGATGAGGAGGTGCTTGAAGGCCTCCAGCCACATCCGGAAGTGAAGGAGCTCGCAATCAAGGGCTATGCAGGCGTCAAGTTTCCAAGTTGGCTCGGTAGTCCATCACTTTCTTATCTACAGACCATCCACATATCCAATTGCAAAAAATGCACAATTCTTCCATCTCTGGGACATCTGCCGGTTCTCAGCTATCTTGACATTGTAGGGGTATATGGGTTGATTCGAATTGGCCAAGAGTTCTCAGGGTTTCGATCATTGAGTGAGCTTGTCCTCGAAGACATGCCTGAGTTGGAGGAATGGAGCTACCCAGAAGATGATGAATCCTTCCCTTGCCTCACTGCTCTTGAAGTGGTTGACTGTCCTAAGCTGAAGAAATTGCCATGCCTTCCATCAACCCTGACAAGGCTCCGTATTTCTGAAATTGGGCTAAGAATTCTTCCAGAAGTGCGGCCATCAAATTCTCAGCCCTCACCATCACTGTCAATTTTGCATATTCAGGAGTGTCCAAACCTGGAGTCCTGCAGCAGGGTCTGCTGGGCCAGCAGCTGGGGCTCTTCAGGAATTGACAATCACGACTGCGAGGAGCTTGCATCTCTTCCTGTGCAAGGCTTCCAATCCTTCACCTCACTTAAAAGCCTCCATATTTACAACTGCTCTAATCTTGCACCAAGGGAAGAAGAAGGGTGCCTAATGCTGCCCAGCCTGCTGGAAGACCTCAGAATCAGCTCATGCTCTAAGCTGATTGACCCACTGCTCAGTGAGCTCAAGAACCTCAACTTCCTCACAGACTTAAAAATTGCCAACTGCACCAACCTCTACCATTTTCCAGAAGAGGGGGTGCCCTCTGGACTCCGATTCTTGGGAATCATGGATTGTGAAAATCTGCTGTCCTTGCCTTCTCAGCTTTGGGAATTCATCTCCCTCAAAAGTCTAGCCATCAGCAACTGCCCTCAGATCCCACGCTTGCCAATTTTTGGCTTGCCTGGTGCGGTGGAAGATTTCTACATCAAAGGATGCCCGCTATTGGAAAAGCGTTGTGAAAAAAATTGGGGACCTGACTGGCCTAAGATAGCTCACATCCCTAATGTCCGAATTGGTGATTAAATTATTTAATCGGAGACGAAGTATGAGATGATCCTACAATGCAGTCATTCATGGGGAGACGAAGGATGAGATGATCCTACACTGCCGTCATTCATGGCTAACTAATGCTGCTAGAAACAGTATGAATTGTAACCTCCCCCAGCTTGTCGCTGAAATTCTTTACTTTTTTTCGTGAAACAAGAATTTTCATACACTACTGCTTCCCGCAAACTTGGAAATCACTGGTTTTTTGTTATATATATTTTTAAAAGATATAAATTACATGGTAGCCAAGAGATGTCTGCTGACCCAACCTTTTGTATAGGACTCAATAAATCTGTCTTGCCCAGCTTCCTATATAATCTAGACCATAATATATATTTACAAGATAAGCTATGCTTGATCATATGCCAACAATCCTGTATGATAGCCAGATGTTTTGATTAGTAAATAGCAGATCTCTTTCCTGTTGCCCATAGCTTATTGCCTCTGTGGTTGTAACATAGCTAGCTGAAAACAACCTGCCCTTATTATTGTACTTTGTAAAAGGCATCCATATTGGATTCTGACTTCATCCTTTTCCAAGGACATCTGCTTCACTAATTTGGCCTTTTATCATAGTAAGCATTCTCTTTAAGGCTAATGGGTTATTTAAGACCCATGGAATCTTTATGGCCATGCATGTTTCCTTGTAGCTAAGCTGCCCTGTTTTGTAGTCCAGTATGAGTCCAGCAGATGCTTGTTCTTCATTTCATCAACCTCTCCACCATTTCCCTACTTGAACTGGGAATTTACGAGACCATCCTCATCTGCCAGTGTTTCCCGTATCTTTATTGAATGACTGATATTGATAAGTTATGTGACTCATCCATGTTATCTAAATTTTCAGCGATTGGCACTCTACCCATACCAATTTCTAATGAAAAAACTGAGTTGATTTACTTGTTACAAACTTCTGCAAGATCTTGGAATGCATAATTTTTGGTTTCCATATTAATTAATCAGCTTGCATGGTCATGACTGCTTCTTGGGCAGTGAGTCTTTGAATCTTGTGTTCACCGGTTGGCATTGTTCTCTAGGCTGGTATGTCACGTCCCCATCCATTTTTCAAAATCAGGTGCGCGACACGGCCATATATTCCTTGAGGTTGCGTTTGGATACCCTATTCCCGGCTGGAATAGGGTTTATACCCGCTTATTCCCCCAAACAGCCGGATTTATCCCTATGGGCCCCATCAATCTGATTATTCGGGCAGCTACCCTATTCCCCATTTCCTATTCCTAGGGACCCCGTGGAATAGGAAACCGATCGTGCGGACCTATCCCCGGGCTAAGAGTGAAAATTTGGAAAGTATTTTTCTTTAGATCCGCGCCTGTCATTTCTCACCAACCCCCTTCTGCCCGAGGGTTTCATTCCTCTGCTCCTCTCCTCGACGAAAACCTAGCACTGAAGGTAGGGTTTCTCTCTTTTTCCTTCTGCGGGTCTCCGAGGTTGCCGATCATCGGTGATTTGTGGGATCGGTTGGCTGTGCTGTCGATCGAATGCTGGGAATCGGAGATTGAGAGTTGTAGGAGCTTCGATAGAGGAATTTCCTCCGATTTCGTGCCATCTTTTCAAGGAAGAGGAAATTTCTATATTCAGGGCATTACCGTTGAAGATTCAAAGATTGCGGGTCATATGTAAGTCTGTAACCTTTTGATTTCGTTTGCTTTGTCTGTTTTCTCGATTTCTCTCTTAAATCATCCACGTTTCTCTCTTGATTTCATAGTAATGTTCACATATTTAGTAGATTTTGAAAAAAGTTGTGTTTGTTTCCATACATCGTTTTGGTCAATGGATACTTAGACTTTGTTGGAGCTGTTGTGTATGTGGAAGACAGGCTACGACCACCATCTTCTTCCTCCAAAAAAGGGTAATCAAGGTAACTGGATTTGTCGTCTGCTCTTTGACTCTGATCTTCTTCCTTTCAATCTTTTTAGAAGCTGCCGGACTGTTCCGACACTGATATCTGTGGCCCGGCTTCGATCTTCCTATCGCTCTTCCTCTGACTGTTGAAGTAAGCGTTGCCTCTTGTTTCATTTCTGTTGTTAATCTCTGTTATCCCGATTTCCTTGCTATTACCTGTGTGCTCTTCCAATATTATTTGGTGGAAGTGCTTTTCGTTTACAACCAGCAGCTTCTAGTTAATTGTTTGTTGGACTTTTAAAAAAAATCGCGAAGTAATATATAGAAAATTGAATCTTTTGTTCTATTGAGGATTATTAGGTTCAGATGCTCCACATATATGCTTACTTATTTACTTCCTTATAAAATGTGAGTAAAGTATATGATGAGGGCTACTACTAGTGATTATTTACTTTTGCATGTTGACCATCAAGACAACTACTATTTGTTGGCGCACTTCTTGTACTTCATTACTACCACGATGTCACATATTTCCTGCCATCACCCTACTATTGCCGGTAAGTGCGTATTTGGCATCCAGGATCAAAGATTAATATGGTTTATTTTAAGGTTTGCCATCCCGATGCGGAAGTCCATATTGGTATCACATCGGTACAGTGCCAGTATGTCCAGTATGCGTGGATTGGTTTAGTGTACTGAAACTTGGTATGCGATAGTTTCGAGTCTCAATTTGTTGCTGATACAATATGGTACGTGCTATTGAACGGTATGCACCAGGTATGGCATACCATGGTATAATCACCGTCTTCATGCAAATCATTATTACTCATTATTACTTATTTACAGTTTGCTCTCACTTAAGTGGTCCCTCCAACATGAAGGCATACAGATTATGTGTTTTCTCTATGTTTTATCCCACTACTAATAATGTCATGACAAAACATGGATAATGACTCCTTCAATAATACTTTCATCTAGCAAGCGTTAATTTTTTTGATAAGTAAACATCTCAAAATTTGTGTTTGCTATACTTCATTCTAAATCTTGCCATGCTGTTCATGTATCATAGCTTATTGTTTAACTCTTTAATAAATGAAATCTATGAAAATTACTGCATGTCAATTCGTATTGCATTAATATCTGCCATGTCCACTTATTCCGTTGCGATTCATACTGTCAAATGACCATCCACTCTGGCCCTGTAGATTAACCATGCCTAAATCAAAAAAGGCCAGTGAATCAACACAAGCAAGAGAAGGATCAAGTCGTCCAAGAGCACCTAATTGGATAGATGCTCTTGATATGATCATGCTAGGCTTGATGAGGCAAGAGAACGACGAAGGTAACTGTCACAACGGTACCTTCTCCCAGGATACTTGGAGGAAGATGACAAATTTGTTCAACGAAAGGACTAACCTGTCCTTTAGTTTTAGAAACCTGAAAAATCGTTTGAAGGTTTTAAAGAAGACCTTCAACTTGTACTATAACCTAGCTAATCGATCAGGTTGGGGATGGGATCCTGCTCTAAATCTTCCCACGTGTGGCGATGAGCATATGTGGGAGGAGGTCATCTCGGTGAGTGTATGGTTTTTGTTGACGAATCATAGTTCAAATGCTTCTGATAACATTATAATACTAAATTTATCAAATTACACTTCAGGTTAACAAGGACTATGCTCGGATTAAGGGTAAGTCATTTTCTGCTTACGACGACATTGATATTCTTTTTTCAAGGCATACAGCTACCGGTAGACGGGGGGATACATCTGCTATTCCGGAGGGCGTATCCGACAATGATACTTCGGACGACGAGATGGATTGGATCAACTTGGAGGACATAGAATTTGGGCATCCATCATAAAAACGTGGTGGAGTGTCATGTTCATCAGCCGGTCCATTCGATCAACGATTCGTGGATGTATCCCCATCGAGCCCGACTACTTTTGCCTCGACCCTACCCACAAACTGTTCTGGAGAAGGAGGTTTGTCAACTAGCAGTGGAAAGAGGAAAAGGTCATCCTCCATAACTCCTACAGCACGTAAGATCAGGTGCACAACTGATGCAGCTGATGTCTTACAAGAGTTGGTGGATCAAGGTCAAAGAAGATTGGAAATTGCTAATGAGATGCTCAGGAGAGATCAGCTTGCTCGACCCACAGTGTACTCTATTGATGAATGCATGCGGAAGCTAGAGAGTATCCCTGGGATTACACCTGAATGCATTCTTGCTGTAGGGGACAGTTTGAAAATTGAGATTAATAGGTGGTTCCTAATGCATTATGAAGGTCCACTACTTGAAGCTTGCCTTAAAAGACAAATGGCTGATTTCTACCGTATATCAGTGGCAGCCCCATCTGGAAGTTATGCTCCTGTGCCTAATATCTTCATGCCTCCAATGCATGTTGCCCATCAAGGTGGCCCATCTGTTTTCGTGCCTCCTCCCTTGCATGCTGCCTCTCCAGGTGGACATAGTCCATTCATGCGACCACTATTCAGACCAAGCAATGACGATAGCATCTCCCATGGTCAGACCCATTCTCCAGTTGGCAGTGCGGAAGAAACTCTCTGTACCACATCTGCATCTTCGACTCAGCAAAGTGAATGTGGTTACTTTCATCGGTGGCCGTAACATATACCAATATTGAAGTTGACACGGAATTATATATCTTGCTACAGTTATTTCTACATATGTCAGACCTTCAATTATAGTTTTACTTTAACCTTGATGAATGTTGTAATGTTGTTGTAAATACGGACATGTTTGCTAGATATGTTTATGCATGTTAGTGTTGTCTATGGCTTCTAATGGTTCTTTCAAATCTCATATATGCATATAGAGGTCTCATGAACTACTCTCTTTTTGTAATAGATGGATACCTTCCATGATCTTGTGGCATTTCTAATAGATGAAGACAACTACTGGCAGGATGTCATAACTATGCTGATAAGTAATGGCATCATTGATTTAGCAAATTACAACGTTATTTCAAAGAGGCCATGCCAAACGCGACCATTCTATGGTCATGAACTCATATCAGATATTTTGAGTGGACATCCAGATAGAGGTTATGACCACTTTAGGATGACAAACACTATGTTCTTCAAGCTAGAAGAATTGCTTCTTTCGCATGGGTTGGTTAGTAGCACCCGCAATGTTACGGTAAAGGAGCAACTTGCGATCTTCCTTTACGGCATATGTCATGGTGTCACCAATAGAGTGCTGGCTGAAACATTTCAGCACTCCGGGGAGACAATATCCAGATACTTTAACACTATACTGAAAGTAATTTGTTCACTTAAGCAAGATTTCATCGCTCAGCCCGGTCAGGATACCTGTGTGCATCCACGGATCCGTGAGAACAATCATTTCAATCCTTTCTTCATGGTACGTAAGGACACTAATAGATGCCAGTCTGTCATTTACGATTGGTTTACAACCTCGTCCATGATATATTTTTATTTGTCACAGCATGCTCTTGGAGCCATCGATGGTACGTATATACCTGCCTTAGTCAAGAAAAGCAAACAACCACGCTTTCGTAATCGAAAGGGCACCATTTCCCAAAATGTCATGGCTGCAGTTTCATTTGATCACTCCTTCCTTTTCGTTTGTACTGGATGGGAGGGATCCGCAGCCGACATGAGAGTCCTTCGTTGGTGTGTTGAGTCAGGTGGCTTCGTCGTACCAGAAGGTATTTAATAAATTCATAAAGCAAGTGTCCAATTACCTTTATCAAAGTTTTACGTGGATGACATCAAGCCATTGTTCTCGTTTACAGAAAAATTTTATTTTGTCGACTCGGGATATGCCAATACAGACAAGTTCCTTGCCCCATATCACGGTAATAGGTATCACCTAAGTACATTTAAGAATCCAAGGTCCAGACGATATAACAATTGTCGAGATTTATACAACCATCGACATGCTCAGCTCAGAAATTGCGTAGAGAAGGCCTTTGGAATTCTTAAGAAGCGATATAAGATTCTTAGAGGTCCTATCCCATTTCCCTTCAAGATTCAGAAACGTATTGTCATGGCTTCCTGCATCATTCATAACTTCATTCGACGGACCCAAGAAAATGACAAATACTTCAATATGTCAATTGAACCCATGCCTGTTGATCGAGATGAGGATGATGTTGATCCTTATCTTATTATAGGGGATGACGAATCCCGAAGAGGTGACGAACTTCGCAATTCCATAGCTAACAGGCTATGGGATGCCCGAAACATGCGCAGTAAGTCTAACATGCATCCTTTTCTTTGAACATATTTCTCTTATTGTAAAAGAAAGTATGTTTACCTGATTTAACCTTATTAATAGGGCAGGGTATTATGTGATTTGAGTTTCGTATTGGTTTTCCTGTTTTGCAGGAAATCAAGCTGCTTGATCTTGCGGTTCAGTAATGTCTTCTTCGAGGTATTATGTAGTTTTCGTGGGCCGTAGACGAGGGATCTATGGAACCTGGCCTGAGTGTCAGCGTGAGGTAACTGGGTTTAAGCATGCCTTGTACAAGAAGTTTAAATCTAGAGAAGAGGCAATTCATGCATTTCATAATTATCAACATCCTCCTGATATGGAATATCAGCTAGGACAAAGGGAGGTACATATGGTCGGGAGTAATGGTGGATCTTTAAAACCTTTACGTTTGTTTTCGTATCCTTTCTTGTAGGCTTTTTGCTTGGCTGTCAGTGTTGCAAGTTATCGTTGATGCTTTGAGATGTTCAGGTTTACTATATCTTGTTCCTATCCTTCTAGCATGACTTGTAACGCTTCCTCTTAGCTTAGAGGTTCTATTTTGGAAACTATTTCCTGCTTTTGTAATGACTACTATGTTACATCACCTATCATCTATTTGTATCATCATTTTGCTGTGAGTATATCTGGCAGCCATGCACTTTATTGATGTAACACTATATGATATTGTTGTAATGACTAGTATTTTGCTGCATTAGAGATATAACCTTACGCTCTTCTTGGTGGTCGCAGTGGCAATGATATTGAAGTGTCGTCTGTGATGACATGACTTGGAGGGCATTTATAAATGCAACCATTGTGACACATCATAGCTCGGTGCTCTATCAAAGGTGAGGGCGATGATGTTAGGCATAAGCGTAGCATTTCCTGAATTGGATGCATGAAAAATGTGACCGTCAGGAAATAGGTGCTGACAATGCCTTCCTGAGCCAACTCTATCGATGTTCCTTTATCTTCATATTGGATTATGTGGGTAGGTAGCCTGAACAATGATGAAATTGGATTTAGAATTAATCATTCATTAACGAGTCGGCAGCTATGTCGTAATATAGAAAATTAAATCTCCCAAATTTTTGATGCCTTTTAGTTAATTGATCTATATCTTGCAAATTTATTTAGCAAATTTTTTGGGAACTGCTTTCATGATGAACTCGTTCTCACTATTCCATCGCAGATGATATTTTTTGATTTTTAGTTGGACAATAGGGCAGCATACCCTGTGCTGTCATTATAATGTGATTTTTGAATATTTTTTATGTCCTAAATTGCCTCTATTTTGAAAGCTGCCTGTTATGGATGATTAATTTGGAATATAACAATGGAGGTCAGCATTCAATCCTATAAAAATAGATACGATTGGATGGCCTGTATATTACAAACGTTGTGTCATATCAGCAATTCCATGCTGAGATCCGAATGGTGTATTGACTATATCTATGTATTATTTCAAATTGCGTTCACTGATATTTGTGGCTGCAGCAGTTGAACATCTCCGGCACTCTTTATGGTATCAACATTCTGACGAAATTGCAGGTAGATGCTAATCATTTGAGATTCATATTGGAATATGTCTTGTTGTATAGCTCCAACATTATGCTTTTTGTGTTGTGGATTGACAACATGATTTAAACATGTTAACATAACACTATATGCAGAAAAATATTTAAATTCTAGATCACAGCATATATGTCAGTGCTTAAGCTTTTTTTTCCTCTCTGGTTTGGCAGTCCAACCCCTCTAATCCAGGCCAGAAGTTTCAATAATGACTTCAACAAAGCAGTCCAAGTATGTTGTCAGACACCTGCTGTTGGGAGATTATTGAAAAATTATATGCCCCAATCCTATTGATTTTGATGATTACCAAAAGCCATGAGTACTTTAAAAGATGTAATGAGTTTATTTACATGAGCAATGAATTTATTTAGAACAATCCATGAGCATGTTAAAGTATGACTTTAATCAAGTTGAAAGTAACTTCAAGCTCAATGTTTAAGCTTTCAAAAAGAAATTTTATACTTCATATTTTAATCAATGAGTTTATGGAACATTTCTTGAATTGTTTCCTAATGTCAATTTTATTATATTCAAGTCAAAACAATGATTTAAAATGAATCTGGAATGATTTTAATGTCAATCAGAAAACTTTCTGATTTTTGATACGTTCCGGAGCCGACTCTTGAGTTTCAGAGTCGACTCCACTCAGAGTACAGAAATGACTGTCTGTCTCGAGTCGACCCATGTAATTTCTTGAGTCGACCCCCGATTCTGTCGAGCCGACTCCATGACTGTGCGAGTCGACTCCGCTCAGACACCAGAGGTGTGTTTTTCTGAGCACTTCGCGAGTCGACCCCTAACTTTTCATGAGTCGACCCCCGACTGTCAGGAGTCGACACTTTATTTTTGATGAGTCGACCCTCTAACTTTCTGTGCATTTCTATTTTTGGTATCACGACCTCGAGCCGACTCGCGGAAAGCAGGAGTCGACTCCAGCAAATCTGGCGAGATTTTTCCAAATGCCAACTCAGCGTCAACGGTAAGATTTTTAGTTAACGGCTATTTTTCTTTGTTTCTAACGGCTATATTTTTGCAGAATCTATAAATAGAGAAGCCATTTTCAAATCAAAGATATACAAAAAGAGAGATATTCACTTCAAAAGAAAAGAAGAGAAAAATCCGAAAAACAGAGCTTCATTTGAAAAAATCCGAGATTCAAATTAGAGTGAAAGAAAAAGAGTGAAATCAAAGGAAGCTCCTTCCGTGCTCAAGCTCAACAATCCAAGGAAGCTTCAGAAGAAAATTCAAGAGCTATTCAAGAGCATCTCAAGGGATTTTCAACACTCAAAGAAAAGAGGAAAAGCTCAAATCAACTCCAACATACATTCCGTGAAGAATCCGAGCTGAGGCCTGATTCTACACTTCAAAGGAGTTGAGGAAAAAGAAGAAAAGAAGAAAAGCTCAAAGCCAACCAACTGCAAATCAGGCTTTTCTAAACTTTATTCTTATATTTGTTTATCTGCTCATTAAGGAGCCTTGTAACTGAAAAACAATATTTCTATTCTTTGTACCTAGTTCAATCTGGGGGATTGAACTAGAGGAGGTAGTCTTACCTCGGTACAAGCTTGGTTAAGCTTGTGTTAGGGTTTTTGTGCTGGTGAGCCCTTGAAAACCAGCTGGGTTCGTTGTGATCCCAGGAAAACAACAAGTTAGAGTTGTGAGCTTGTAAAACAACTCGGCTGTAATCAAGGAAGATTATAGTGTGGACCCAAGTGAATCTTGGGAGTGGACGTAGGTGTTGGATACACCGAACCACTATAAAATCTTTTGTGTTTACCGTGTTCTATTGACTCTATCTCTATCTCTGTTTTATTCACTGCACTTTGTATCTACATTGCATCTGCCTTCATTCTTCTTAAGCAAACTATTTTAAAAGGCTAATTTTTAAAGAACCCAATTCACCCCCCCTCTTGGGTTGTCATCTGGGCCAACAATTGGTATCAGAGCTTGTGCTCATTAGATTTTGATCACACGATCAAGAGCTAAAGATCCAAATGGCAACACAAGTTGGATCATTTGCTGAAGGTCATTCTACGAATAGACCTCCACTGTTTAATGGTTCAAATTATTCTTATTGGAAAGCAAGAATGAGGATATTCATTCAAGCTTCTGATTATGAATTATGGGGTGTTATAATCAATGGACCTAGTACACCCACACATGTTATTGATGGCACTATTGTTCCTAAGCCCGAAAGGGACTGGAATGATAATGATAGGAAAATGGCACAGCTTAACGCTAAAGCCATGAATGTCTTATATTGCTCTTTAGACGCCAATGAATTTAATAGAATCTCCACTTGTAATTCCGCAAAGGAGATTTGGGATAGACTAGAGGTTACCCATGAGGGTACCAACCAAGTAAAAGAATCTAAAATTAATATTCTTGTTCATAAATATGAATTGTTTAGCATGGAACAATCTGAAACCATTGCATGCATGTACACTAGATTTACAGATATTGTAAATGGTTTGAAAAGTCTTGGTAAGACATATACTAACTCAGAACTTGTTCGAAAAATTCTTAGGTCATTACCAAGATCATGGGAAGCAAAAATGACAGCAATCCAAGAAGCAAAGGACCTCAACACTTTACCCTTAGAGGAGCTTCTAGGATCTCTTATGACCCATGAGCTGACTATGAGGCAGCATGTTGAGGAGGACACTAAGAAGAAGAAAGTAATTGCCCTCAAAGCTACAAAAGAAGAAGAGAGTAGCAGTGATGATGATGATGATAATGATGAAGAAACTGCTCTCTTAGCTAAGAAATTTAAAAGATTCATGAGGAGAAAGAAACCCTTCCACAAGAAGAAATTTGGAGCTAAGTGGGAAGGAGAAAAGGATAAGAACAAGGACAAGGACAAAGAAAAAGAGAAAGACCCCTTGACTTGCTATGAGTGTAATAAACCGGGGCACTTTAGGAATGAATGTCCTAAATTGAAGAAAGCCTACAAAAAGAAAAAGAAGGCTTATGTGGCGACTTGGAGTGACAGCGAGGAATCTTCTTCCGAAGAAGAAGAACAAAAGGAAGTCGCAAACGTATGTTTTATGGCGGACGACAATGATGAGGTAAGTTCGATAACCCTTGCGATGAGTTTGCTTTTGATGAACTATTTGATGCTTTTAATGAACTTGTCGGGGATTTCAAAGTTTTGAAAAAGAAATACAAGATTTTGAAAAATGAAAACTTAACTTTCATTCAAGAAAAGGAAAATCTTAATAATGAAGTTAAGAAACTTAATCTGAAAATGAAACTTTAATAAAAGAAAAAGAATCAATCTCTAATGAAAATGATAAACTAAAGAAAGAGGTTGAAAAACATAAGAACATAGTTGATAAGTTTACATTAAGCTCAACTAAATTAGACATGTTATTAAATAGTCAAAAAGCAGTTTTTGACAAAGCCGGATTAGGGTATAACACTTTAAGAAAACAAAAATCACTAAAAAATATTTTGTGCGTGCTGGCCAAAGTAATTTTACATGCTTTAAATGTAATAAAAAAGGACACAAATCTTATGAATGTAAAATTCTAAAATCTAATAAAAACTTAAATGTTAAAGGGAAGAAAATATGGGTTCCGAAAGGAACAATATTTGTTGGTACTAACCATGAAGGACCCAAGAAAGCTTGGGTACCTAAACATAAAGTTTGATATCATTGCAGGAATGTCTTGTGGCCAAGAGATCAAAGAGAAAGTGGTATCTTGATAGTGGCTGCTCAAGACATATGACGGGTGACAAAGAAGAATTCATCACCCTTGAAGAAAAGAAAGGAGGAGTTGTTACATTTGGCGACAATGGCAAAGGCCAAATCTTGGGGTTTGGTAACATTCAAATAACTCCCTCCACATTTATTGAAAATGTACTTTATGTTGATGGTTTAAAGCATAACTTAATTAGTATAAGTCAATTATGTGACAAAGGTTTTAAAGTATCATTTGAATCTTCTATATGCACAGTAGCTAATCCCATTGATAATAGCATTGTTTTTATTGGAAATAGAAATGGCAATGTATACTTGATTGACTTAGACAATTGTCTACTAATAATCATTGCTTAGTTGCTAATAATGCTAATATGAATGAGATTGGTTGGTTGTGGCATCGAAGATTAGGTCATGCAAGCACACACCTTATTTCAAAACTAATTAGAATGGATTTAGTAAAAGGTTTACCTAAATAGATTTTGAAAATAACAAAATATGTGATGCATGTCAGTTTGGAAAACAAACAAGAAGTTCTTTTAAATCTAAAAATTGTTTCAACTTCTAGGCCATTAGAGCTACTTCACATGGACCTTTTTGGACCAACTAGAACCACAAGTCTAGGAGGAAAGAAATATGGTCTTGTGATAGTAGATGATTACTCTAGATTCACTTGGGTAATGTTTTTAGCTCACAAAGATGAGACTTTCTCGATATTCATGAAATTCTTCAAGAAAGTAACAAATGAGAAAAACACTACCATAGTGTCTCTAAGAAGTGATCATGGAACTGAATTTGAAAATCACTTATTTGAAAGTTTTTGCAATGAAAATGGTATTAATCATAACTTTTCTGCACCTAGGACCCACAACAAAATGGTGTAGTTGAAAGGAAAAATAGGACTTTAGAAGACATGGCCCGTACCATGCTATGTGAAAGTAAACTCCCGAAATACTTTTGGGCGGAAGCTATTAACACAGCATGTTACATCCTAAATAGAGCTTAATCAGACCTATTTTAAAGAAAACACCTTATGAATTATGGCATGATAGAAAACCCAACATTAAATATTTTCATGCATTTGGTTGTAAATGTTTTGTTCACAATAATGGTAAAAATAATTTAGGCAAATTTGATGCTAAATCTGATGAAGGAATATTCTTAGGATACTCAACAACTAGTAAAGCATATAGAGTATTTAACAAGAAAACTTTAGTTGTTGAAGAATCCATTCATGTAGTTTTTGATGAATCTTTAGCAACTCGTTCCGAAAAGTTTGATGATGAAGAAGATACAAACATAATTGAAAAGATCTTGAAAAATTAAATATTGATGTATCTTTAGATCATGAGCAAGACGCTAAAGATAATGATTCACCTAAGGATGATGATACTAACACTAATCATAATGATGTAGATCTACCTAGGGATTGGAGATATGCTTATAGTCACCCTAAGGAATTGATTATAGGTGATCCATCTCAAGGAATAAGAACTAGATCATCTATGAGAAATATTAGTAATCATCTTGCATTTGTATCACAAATTGAACCTAAAACTATTGAAGAAGCTGAAAAAGATAATAATTGGATGTTAGCAATGCAAGAAGAATTAAATCAATTCACTAGAAATAATGTATGGACTTTAGTGAAAGACCTAAAAATCATTCTGTTATAGGATCAAAATGGATATTTAGAAATAAACTAGATGAAAATGGCATAGTAATTAGAAACAAAGCTAGATTAGTTGCTAAAGGATATAATCAAGAAGAAGGTATTGATTTTGATGAAACCTTTGCACCAGTAGCTAGATTAGAAGCCATTAGACTATTACTTGCATTTGCATGTCATATGAATTTTAACTTATTTCAAATGGATGTAAAAAGTGCTTTTCTAAATGGATTTATAAATGAAGAAGTATATGTAGAACAACCACCAGGTTTTGAAGATCACGAATTTTCAAATCACGTTTTTAAATTGCACAAAGCATTATATGGTTTGAAACAAGCACCTAGAGCTTGGTATGATAGATTAAGTAAATTTTAATTGAAAATGATTTTATAAGAGGAAATGTTGATAAAACATTATTTTTGAAAAGAAAAGTAAAGATTTATTAGTAGTTCAAATATATGTGATGATATCATTTTTGGTGCTACTAACAATCTTCTATGTCAAGAGTTTGCTAAGTTGATGCAGGGCGAATTTGAAATGAGCATGATGGGAGAACTCAACTTCTTCCTTGGACTCCAAATCAAACAAAGCAAAGAGGGAATCTTTATCAACCAAACAAAATACACAAGAGAAATACTAAAGAAGTTTGGTATGGAATCAATCAAACCCCTCGGAACACCAATGAGTCCTTCATGCAAGCTGGACAAAGATGAAGAAGGTAAGAAGGTTGATCAAAAATATTATCGAGGTATAATCGGATCCCTACTTTACTTAACTGCAAGTAGACCAGATATAATGTTTGCTGTTTGCTTATGTGCTAGATTTCAGTCTGAACCTAAAGAATCACATTTAATTGCTGTTAAAAGAATACTAAGATATTTAAGTGGAACAAAAAATGTAGGTTTATGGTATTCTAGAGACTCAACATTAAATCTAATTGCATACACTGATTCTGATTATGCTGGATGTAAGTTAGATAGAAAAAGCACAAGTGGTGCATGCCAATTCTTAGGAAGTAACTTAATCTCATGGTTTAGCAAAAAGCAAAATTCAGTTGCATTATCAACTACTGAAGCTGAATATGTAGCAGCTGGAAGTTGCTGTGCTCAAATCCTATGGATTAAGCGACAACTTGAAGACTATGGTATCACACTTGATAAAACACCTATAAGATGTGATAACACAAGTGCAATTAATCTAACTAAAAATCCAATTCAACATTCTAGAACCAAACACATAGAAATTAGATATCATTTTATAAGAGAACATGTAGCTAATGAAATATGTCTTGATTATGTTAACACTGAAGAACAATTAGCTGACATATTTACAAAACCCTTAAGTGAAGAAAGATTCTGTTATCTTAGAGGAGAGTTAGGGATTTGTGATCCATTAGAATGAATTTGAAACCCCTAAGGAAATTTTATCTAAAATTCTTTCAAATCCTTGATCTTTAAGGAAATCTTATCTAGAATTCATATCTAATTGATCTATTCAATCCAATGATTATTTTATCAATTTTTATGATCAATTTCCGGACACATTTCAGAAATTTCATGTTTTTGCTCTGAAATGGTCTCGGAGCCGACTCGGTGAGTATCGGAGTCGACTCCGGTTTCTGCTGAAACTCTGAGTCGACCCCTTCTCTGCGCGAGTCGACTCCACTTCGGGATAGTTTTCTGTGACTGTCCGGAGTCGACCCCTCGCTTTGCGCGAGCCGACTCGAAGTGGTCCCAGGTCGATTTATCTAGGGCAGAGTCGACTCGCCGTTCATTTCTAACATTTCAATCCTCCAAATACTCTCTCCAAAATACTTCCAGACCTTCCAAATCCCAAAAATCCCTGATTAACCCTTCCAATAGATCAATGGCCCCTAAAACTCGAGGATCTAACCTTGGTGCGGCCGGAGTGAAGAGGAAGAGAGCGTGAGGAAGACCGTGAGGCGTCCGTTCGTGAGCCTTCACCAAGCACGGATTCAACCTCATCCTCCTCGACTCCTAATGCTTCTCCATCTACAGCTCCATCACAGGTAGATAGACTTGCTGATAGAATTATAACTACGGGAGAAAAGTAGATTTTGAATTGTTTGAGGCTGAGGGATTTCTTTTAGGAAGACAGTTGATTGAGATGGGTTGGGAAAAGATTTGCTCTTAGATTGTCCTACCTACCCGCTCTTGTCAAGGAATTTTATAAGAATCTATCTAGAGGAGATAATGGTCTTGTAAGCATTGTGAGAGGAAATAGAATTTCAGTGACAGTAGATTTGCTTTCTAGATTATTGGATCTTCCATGTCAGGAACATCTACATTTTCTTCTGAAGACAGAAGCCCAGCTCTTTCTAGATTACTTAACGGGAGGTTGTCGGTTTTGAGGAAGTTTTTGCCAATCAATTATCCTTAGAACTGAGACTGCTCCACAACATCTGTAGTAGAATCCTTTTCCCAAAATTGGGAGATTCGATTATGTGTCAGAAAGGGATATTTTGTAATGGATGCAATTGTAACGGGTAAACCCATTAACCTTCCTAGTATGATTTTATGGTATATTGCCGATTGTGGAGGTAAGAGAAAATCAAGTTTGCCCTATGGCATGATCCTCACTAAATTTTCCAGAGCCAAGGGATTGTCATTTCAGATAGTGAGCCTATGAGGAACTTGAGACACACAGATTTTTACAGTTTGGCCACTATACATAGGATGGGTTTTGTTAAGAAGAATGGAAGATGGGAAAGGAAAGGTTTGATGGAAGAAAGAGCAGCGGATGCTGAGGCACCGGGACCATCGGTTAGACACTCTTCGCCTGCACCTCCGAGCTCTCCTATTCTGCTCCTGCTCCTACCCCTGCTCCGTTGTTTGATCAAGCTTCATCTTCATCTGTTGGCTTCACAGATCTTCAGTTAAGGCAACTTAAAGGCCTCTTGATGATCAGTCAGAAAATTAAAATCAGAGTTTGAAAACAAGTTTATGAATCTCAAAGAAACTCTATACTCTTTGGATGACCGGATCACCAAAATAGAATCTACTCTCAGCACTTCTTCAGAGTCTTTAAGTGGAGATCTAAAGAACATATTTGAAGAACTTAAAGACTGCGGAGATGGCGAAACATATCAAAATGCAATGCCGAACTCCAAGATAAAATTTTGACTGCTTGCACTTTGTTGATAAGAGACTGAAGGACTATGTGAAGATACAAACAGATGGAATGAAAAATATCATAGATCATTTAACTAGGATTGTAAGGACTCACTTTTGATGTATTAGATACTTAGTCCTTGCAATGTATTGAAGTTATGTTATGTTTTACATTTTGACTTTGATGTAATGAAATGTCTATTTTGAATACTCAATGTATTTCTTCCTATTATCAATGAATGAATGATTTTGTTAAATCTTATCTTGAATGAATGAATAATTATGCTTCTCTACCTTTTTGTTGATAACAAAAAAGGGGGAGAGTTTTATAGTTTTATAATTGTATATGCATATGGGAGAAATTAATTAATCAATGAGATAAATAATTGAATGAATGGGATATTTATTTGAGTTTCATAGGGGGAGCTACCTCATTCAGGGGGAGCCTAAGCCTAACTATGAAAACAAAATAAATTCACTAATCAATCATGCATAAACTCAATGTTTTTGTCATCATCAAAAAGGGGGAGATTGTTGGGAGATTATTGAAAAATTATATGCCCCAATCTTATTGATTTTGATGATTACCAAAAGCCATGAGTATTTAAAAGATGTAATGAGTTTATTTACATGAGCAATGAATTTATTTAGAACAATCTATGAGAATGTTAAAGTATGACTTTAATCAATTGAAAGTAACTTCAAGCTCAATGTTTAAGCTTTCAAAAAGAAATTTTATACTTCATATTTTAATCAATGAGTTTTTGGAACATTTCTTGAATTGATTCCTAATGTCAATTTTATTATATTCAAGTCAAAAATGATTTAAAATGAATCTGGAACGATTTTAAAGTCAATCAGAAAACTTTCTGATTTTTGATACGTTCCGGAGCCGACTCTTGAGTTTCAGAGTCGACTCCACTCAGAGTACAGAAATGACTGTCTGTCTCGAGTCGACCCATGTAATTTCTCGAGTCGACCCCCGATTCTGTCGAGCCGACTCCATGACTGTGCGAGTCGACTCCGCTCAGACACCAGAGGTGTGTTTTTTGAGCACTTCGAGTCGACCCCCGACTGTCAGGAGTCGACACTTTATTTTTGATGAGTCGACCCTTAACTTTCTGTGCATTTCTATTTTTGGTATCACGACCTCGAGCCGACTCGCAAAGCAGGAGTCGACTCCAGCAAATCTGGGCGAGATTTTTCCAAATGCCAACTCAGCGTCAACGGTAAGATTTTTATTAACGGCTATTTTTCTTTGTTTCTAACGGCTATATTTTTGCAGAATCTATAAATAGAGAAGCCGTTTTCAAATCAAAGATATACAAAAAGAGAGATATTCACTTCAAAAGAAAAGAAGAGAAAAATCGAAAAACAGAGCTTCATTTGAAAAAATCCGAGATTCAAATAGAGTGAAAGAAAAAGAGTGAAATCAAAGGAAGCTCCTTCTGTGCTCAAGCTCAACAATCCAAGGAAGCTTCAGAAGAAAATCCAAGAGCTATTCAAGAGCATCTCAAGGGATTTTCAACACTCAAAGAAAAGAGGAAAAGCTCAAATCAACTCCAACATACATTCCGTGAAGAATCCGAGCTGAGGCCTGATTCTACACTTCAAAGGAGTTGAGGAAAAAGAAGAAAAGCTCAAAGCCAACCAACTGCAAATCAGGCTTTTCTAAACTTTATTCTTATATTTGTTTATCTGCTCATTAAGGAGCTTTGTAACTGAAAAAAATATTTCTATTCTTTGTGTCTAGTTCAATCTGGGGGATTGAACTAGAGGAGGTAGTCTTACCTCGGTACAAGCTTGGTTAAGCTTGTGTTAGGGTTTTTGTGCTGGTGAGCCCTTGAAAACCAGCTGGGTTCGTTGTGATCCCGGGAAAACAACAAGTTTGAGTTGTGAGCTTGTAAAACAACTCGGCTGTAATCAAGGAAGATTATAGTGTGGACCCAAGTGAATCTTGGGAGTGGACGTAGGTGTTGGATACACCGAACCACTATAAAATCTTTGTGTTTGCCGTGTTCTATTGACTCTATCTCTATCTCTGTTTTATTCACTGCACTTTGTATTACATTGCATCTGCCTTCATTCTTCTTAAGCAAACTTTTAAAAGGCTAATTTTTAAAGAACCCAATTCACCCCCCCCCCTCTTGGGTTGTCATCTGGGCCAACACCTGCTCATGTGGAAGAAATTAGTTGCTTTCTTTTTATAGATCTAATGGCAAGTGAAAAAGACAGTTTCTTGAAAAAATCTCTTGAAGAAATTCAGTTTTAGTGGTACTATAAGTTTTCTATTCCTTGAATTTCATTCTTCTGCTGAATGTATATTGGATCTGTGATCATTGATTTCAGAACTTTTGCTTGTGATTTTAATACGCACACAAGCAACATTGATTCCTCATGAAATTAGTCAACTAAAGGTGGTATGCCTTCTTACAATTATATGAATATCATGTTCTATCAACAATTCAGATGCTACTGAAATGATGCCTTTGTCAGCAATCACTTTATTATCGTTTTTCTGGGTACCCCTGGAAGTTTTCTCTGCATCATATGTATGGCATCAGTCCTTAGAAGATCATACAAACCGATACTTGATGATTGAGAATGCAGCAAATACACTCTACACATTTGGAAACCTTCAGCTGTTAATAGCATGTCTCTTTAAATTTCCTAGAATCTTAGAATTCATTCGGTGACAGAACTTTTAAGACAGCTTATACTTGGTGTTTTTTCTTTATTTACTCGGGTGTTTAATGCAATTGTAGCAGTTGCTTGATAAATTAAGCTAAGCTAATCTTATTTGTTTTAGTTATGCAACATTACTGAGTTTCATTTGATTTCCGTGAAAGCTTAGTTTTATCATATTGACATCATGAATGTTAAAATTGTCGGTAAAATAGAAACAAAACCACTCTAGTCAGTATCTGAACTGTCAAAACCATGGAGGAATTGCAAAGGTACATAACTCATGCTTTACTTAAGCCCCTCTACATATTTCTATCGTTTAATTTCTGTTCATTTTTTTAAACTTTGATGGTCCTTGATTCTTCATTGCTTGAGGCAATCAATATAGTCATATTATATTGTGCAACTATGCTTGGTTGCAGTGCATGATGCATGGTTTAATTTTTCTCAGTACATTATTATGATAAAATTATGTAATGTGTCAAGTCAGCATAGGAATTTGAATAATAGAGAGAGCTGATGAGGATGTGCAAATGATGGATAAAAAAAACATAACCAAGGTGAGATCGTGGAGACTGCTATAGTCAGTATTGGTTTTTGTTTTTATGCAAATTAGTCAAATCCACATTTGCATGTGCGTTATCTGGTTCCAGTACAAATGGGCCCTAAATTTACAGCATTTTTTCATCTAGCAAGTTAACTTAGTTTGGCCTTCTTACATCCATTGTTGGAGATGTGGTTCAGTGTGTTGTTTTTATCAGTGAGTGCAATTGACTAGTTGGAGCACAGCATTGTTTTGTCTGTTTAATCATGATTAGTTGTAATTTTAACCATCCTTATTCTAATTAGCTCTCAGATGCACATACATAGTAACTGTTTGCAGGACTGTGGACATATACTTCAATTTGTTAGCGAGAATCAATTGGGATCCATTTTGGAACCAGGAAAGCCACCGGTAGTGGACAAAGCTGCTATCTTTAGTAATGCTGTCGGCATGGTGACTCAGTTTCACAATGAATTACAGAAGCTGAAAGATTCAAATGACAGTCTTCAGGAGAAGAGCAAATAATTGAAAGAAGATTGGAATTTATCTTTCATCTATTTCAATGTATCCATGATCAATGTGTTTGAACCTATCAATTGTATGAGAAAGCTGTGCAGGAATTTTTTTTAAAAATAATACTAATATTTTTACATCCATTGTACTGAACGAACATGGAATTTGTTGATTGTATTATAGATTCTTTTACTACATTTGTGTTTCATAGCTTGAATTCTTTTTTCTAGGAGTTATCTCTTTTTTGTGATATGCATCTAAATAGGCTGTTAAGGGATGTTCATGCTTAATTACCATTACTATCAAAGCTTGGGATTTACATCAAGGTTCATCAACTGAGGACCTGTCTATAAGATTGGTTCGTTCCTTTTTCAATTTCTAATTTGGTTTAAATGATCATGTGATTCGTGATGCTATATTGTTTTCCCATAGACAACTTTAATATGACTGACTGACTGTTGAGTTTTGCGATCAAGGTTCATCTGTAGGCAGCATCTACTGGCAGACTATGATTTTGCAAACAGGATGAGCTATCGACATCGTGATGCTCGCCTTGCACTCTTTTATTAAAATCAAATATATTGTTCCTTTGATTGGAAATATATAAACTGGTTGCCGATTAAAAGAAATTTGGAGATTCATTCCCAAATATTTATTTCTAAACTATTTAAGTTATCACATTGTACATTAAGCTCGAAGACCCCTTCGATGTTCAAAACCATGCAAGGTACATGAATATTTTAAAAAATTATTCTACACGTTGGTGTAATTATTTATTAATGTTATAATTTCATTAGTTATTAATGTTATTTATTAATGTTATTATTAATAATTTATTAATTATTAATGTTATTTGCTATTAATGTTATTTATTATTAATGTTATTTATTAATGTTGGTGTAAGATTAGTATAGATACAAGTTTCTTACATTTTTTATTATTAAATTTATAATTATTTTAATTTAATTTAAATAGTAATAAAAATTTAGAAACTTAATTTGATGAATTTTAAAAAATTTATTGATTTGCCGTTAATAAATTGTTATAATTTCATAATTTTTTTAGTTTTATTTTTAAAATAATTATTTTCATTTTAATTTACTAATAAAATAATTTATTAATGTTAATGTAATAAAAATTTAATTGATAAAGTATTTTTCTTCTATTTGGTCAAGGGGTATTTTTGGAATTTAAAAAGAATCTTCATCTATTCCTATTGAAATATAGGTTTATTCCTATATCATCCAAACACCATTTGGAATAACACTGCATTAATTGCACTGGAATAACATGGAATACCAAACTTTCATCCAAACAGAAATCTAGAATAACAAAGGGAATAGGCTATTCCTAGAGAATTCGTATTCTTATTCCTGTAATAACTTTTTGACATCCAAACGCAGCCTGAGAGTTTATCACTTAAATATGCTAGAACTTCAACATTTTTGCAATCATTCCATATAATTACATTTTATAATATAACAATATCACCTTAAAGTTGGTAAATTTCATCAAAACCACCATTAAACTTGTTTACATCCAAGACGGAGCCTCAACACTTTAGGGTTAAAAACTATATGACCATTGTTAACTTGTTCTTTTGATCTTGAAGTACTTTTCATGTACTTAGCACCACCAAAGTTTTTAATAATTTTTGTAAAGATTATTGTAGCCATATTATCATAATAAATTAAATTTATAAAGATGGAATTAAGAACTTTAAGCTCTAAGATGAAATTCTAGCTATATCGCTAGAGCCCCAACTTTAAAGCAAGCAGTAGATTCATATCATTATATAATGGAAGAAGTTATTATCAAAGTTATCAATTTCGTTTCGAATTATGTTTCGGTTTAGCTTATGAAAAAAATATTTCGGTATCGTACTATTTCGATGCTTCGTTTCGGATATATATATATATATATATATAATAAAATTATTCATAATTTATATTTTTCATAAATAATAATAACAACATAAAAATAAAGAGTTTAAGTTTTTAAAAGATGCGGCCGTGAGAGTAGGATAACTAGGTTTTTTTTGATATTATATATATATTTTAAATTGGTTATGAAATGTTTAATAATTCATAAATTGGTTTTCAAAATATATTTTGCCAAAAACGACCGAAATACGCTGAAATGGCTGAAAAATCTTCGAAGAGAAACGTAAGGCTCATCTTTTTGGACAAGCCACCGAAATGAAACGTTTCGGCTGAAAGCCGAAACGAAATGAAATTGACAACTTTGGTTATTATAGATTGTTTAGAATTCTTCCGTGATATTGTACCCCTAGCCATCATAAATATATGATTAGCAATGGACTTCGTATCATTTGGATATCTATCAAAGTCTAATTCTTTATAGCTAGTAATTTTAAGATGATCGACCCTTCTATAAACAAGCATTTGTTTCTTAGTTTTTTGTAGGTATCTAAATGCCTTCTTTAACCCTATTTAGTGGTCATAACCTGGATTGAATGTCTACCCAACAAATCAACTGCAAAAGTAATATCTAGCCTATGACAAATGCTAGGATACATCAAACTTTCTGCATTGCTTAAGTACAACAAACTCTTCATAAACTTTCTTTCTAAATTAGTTTATAGGCATTGAGTTTTATTCGACTTATATATTTTACATGCAATAGATATACTAAGTTTATCATTCTTTATATTAAATCTCTCAAGAAAATGATCATTGCATGCTCTTTGAAACAAACATAAAAGTTTCTTGAATTAATCTCTATGTATTTTAATAGAAATATATTTGATGCTTTCCTTAGATCATTCATATCAAAATACTCAAATAGCATATTTTTTACTTCATGCAACAATCCCAAGTTGCTACTAGCAAGCAAAATATCATGAATATATAAAACCAAGAAAATAAACTTTGCCTAGAGATATATGCATGAATCAAATATATTTTCAACAAAATCAAGAAATAAAACAATATGATGAAATTCAAATACCGCTGCCTAGAAGCTTGTTAGAGGCCATATATCAACTTCTTTATAATCAGGGAACTAAGCCTATTCACCCTTTTCCATATCTAGTAAAGAGCCTTTTGTTCAATAGTGCTATCTTCAATAGGTTTAGGAGGCTCATCCTCAATTAAAACAACATTAAAATTAGCTAATCCTAAGGCTAATTCAACATCTTTCTTCTATCTTGTAAAGTTATTTTCATCTATAGTCTTAATGGTGCAGAGTTGATTTTTAATAGTAATATTGCTAGTAATTAAAATACATGAGCATTAATAAGTCATAGTAATATGTTGAATCACAAACTTTAGCAATGTTCTCAAAGATTCAAAAATGTTTAAAAAATGCATCACAATATAAATATCATTAGGCAAAATATGTAGCATATATTTAATACCGTCTAATAAGTCAACTAGTAAAAATGACACTTCAGAAAAACTATCCCTTCGGGAATCTGTATTCCCTTGGAGCCATGGAAATCCCCTTGGTAGTGATCTCAATGAATGTTCCACTTTGATAATATCACCCACATCAATCCAAGAGATCACTAATTGGGATTGAAATTAAACTGTCGGTAAATTATAGATTTATATATTTATTTGTTATCGAATGTCTTAAACAAAGTATATAGTTATGTTATTTAGAAACATAATCATTAACATTAGTCATCAACATGATCATAACTAGAAAAATAAATACATAATTTATTGAAATTTTAATTTAAATATTTAATAATATAATGCTAATAGAAAAATTTTAATTGATAGAGTTCCAAGTTGTTTGCGGAGGCAAAATGCAATTAAATAGAAAAACAATATAAGTTGTATGGGACAAAGCTAGTAACTAGATGTTACTTGATGACTTTGAAAACCTATTGAACCACCTAAACTAGCATTGCATGCATACCTATGTGACCACAAGTATAAATAAATAAAATAGATTATAACACTTCAAGAATACTCCTACATTAGATAGAAAAAAAATATGTTATGTGCTTATAACTCAAGTTCATCTGCTACCAATTAACTTGTACTCGAGTTTTTGAGCCTTATGGTTTTGGCCCACTAATTGGTTAATTGAACCAAATGAGCTTAGGATATTACAAATGGTATCAGAATAAGGGAGGAGATTGTAAAACCCTAAGAATAGTCTCACATTGGATAGAAAAGAAATGTGTTATGTACTTATAACTTAAGTTCACTTGCTACCAATTAACTACCACTCAAGTTTTTAGGCCACGTAATTTTAGCATGCTAATGAGTTAATTTGACCAAATGGGTTTAGGATATTATAAATGGTATCAGAGCATTATAAGGAGAGAGATTGTAATATCCTAAGAATAGTCTTATATCGGATGGGAAAGAAATATCTTATGTACTTATAACTCAAGTTCACCTGCCACCAATTAACTTTTACTTTAGTTTTTTGGCCATGTGATTTTTTACCATAGGTGGGCGCTTCGGGGTATTACACCGATCATGCAGATAGCTAAAATAAATACTCAACTATATATAAGAATATTAACTAGGGTTGGAGGTCACATGCATATTGGAAATATACTTTTATGATAGACTCCACTTGATTGCTTGCATGGTCCCAAAAAATGCAGCAGTCACTAACCAAAAAAGGTGACCAATCACTACAACAAAAAAGGAGAGTAACAACCTTTTTTTCAAAGCGTCTGAAAAATCTGAAACATGCCGACGCTTTTAGAAAGCGTCCGCAGTTAATGA